>MIQA02007661.1:12032-60183 GCA_001887855.2 Sclerospora graminicola | reverse complement strand
TGGTGATTCATCTGATTCTGATGCTGATCAGGATCGACGGAGTACCCCCTCCGATAGTTGGTCGTCCGGGTCAGTGGGTATCTGGATTCCACCCAAGACTTCGGTCATGGATTTGGAAATCGGCTCCACTACAATCGCGATAAAAGAACAGCAACCCATCTTCATCCGCTTCGTCATCCGGAGCCATCTTAAGGAACTCCTTGGCTTGCTGACTTAATAACCTCCAACGACCACTGGGACAATAGTGCCGCCCATCTGCCCAGCCGACCATCAATTCCATTAGCAGTGAGAATCCAAGACAAGATCGACCGCAAACATCGTATAGCACACATCCAAGGTACGTAGCAGAGCTAGAACTTCCTTGTCCACCAGCCCATAGTTCACTTCATTGGTCTTCAGGGTTCGGCTGGTAAACATCACAGGGCAGTATATACCATCGTGCAGGTCAGCTGAGATGGCCCACTTGTTGGCATAAATGATGACCTCCAGCACTTTCTCGGGATTAAAATGTTTCAGGATCCGCGTGGCTGTCATTTTGTCTTTAACATTCCAATGGCCAACTTCGCCCTGGTCATGTGGTCATCGGAGCTGGCCGGATTTGTGTCGGTGAGCTGGTCGCCTGCTATTGCTGCCGGGTCCACCTTCTCATTGGCTAAAATAGCTGACCCGGCCAGTGTTTCTCCTTGCCGGTCCTGCCCCCGCAACTTATGGTAGTCCACCTCCTGCAGCTCGTACACTGCGTAGACAGCAAAGTCATCGATGAAGCGACTGTAATAGTTTAGGCTGTCTAAAAAAGATTGCATGGCCTTCAATGACCGCGGGAAGGGCAAATTACTTGAAGACTCTAATACTTTCACATCCAGCAATCGAGACCTGGTGGCCCAAATAGGTTACCTGATTCTTTCCCCAATAACGTTTCACCACACTGATTAAGAGATTCCACTTTTTACACGTAATCCTCAATTGTTCCTCTTTTCACATGACAAATCCCAGGAAGTAGCCGTCATGAGAATGTCATCGATGTAGGACCACCGCCCTAGAACCGAAGGTTTTTGGTCGGGGTCAGGGACACCTTCGGTAAACACATCCCCGGCCAAGGCGGGATCCTGGTCTGCCTTGATCTTGAAATGCCCATACAATGCGTTTTCTATAAGCCGCTGGTATATCGGTGGGACATTGTTAAGGTCAAACGGCATCCGGTTGCACTCAAACAACCCGAAGGGCGTAACAAAAGCAGGAACCTCCCGTGTACAATTAGTCATAGAAACCACCCAAAATCCACTAGCCATATCCAGCGAGAAATGCCACAAAACTTTCTCTAAGTTCTCCAACCGATCGTTAATCAGCGGCATCGGGTAGACCATCAGCTTAGTTAGCCGGTTTACCAACCGATAATCACTACACAACCGTATATCCACACCGTTCAGTTACATAATAATCACGATGGGTGAAGCAGCCCATGGCCAGGTGGATGGCAGGATGATCTTGGTGCCCAACTGTCCTTTGATGAGCTCCGAAAAAAATTCCCGGTACTGGGGAGCAACCCGTCGATACCTCTGTGCTACTGGGCTCGCATTATCGACGTCGTTGCTACACACCGCCCCATGGGCAGCTGGGGTAGCGCATTACCCTGGCCGATCAGCAGATGTCTCTTTTCCATAAAATATCCTTCAATCTTCTGCTCTCTTCTGTAGTATTCATTTCTGGGCCACCCACTTGTAAATCTTCCATATTTCCCGCCAGAGGACAGGGCGTCAGCTCGTGCAGCACTGCCATCTGGTCCTCCACGCCTTCGACTTACAGGTTGCCCCCTTCGTGAATCCAAATACGGTCGTCCTTAGCTTCACTTTCGGTCAGACCCGTGTGTTTTGTAGAAGGCGTCTCCATTGAGTCAACCGCGACATCCTCCTCCAGCGTCCCAACAATATCATCCGAAGGGGGTTCTATCAATCTATCCAAAGGCCGACCTTCTTTCCTATCCAAGTTGGTTTCGGTTTTTACCGAAACATCCTCCTCGCACGGCCGACCAAGGTCGGAGGTTACTGGATCCGCTGCCCTGACCTGGCTCACGTCACCGCTAATCTTTTCATTAGTCGTAGATGGCGTGGGCAGGACTAGTTCAACCACTTGCAGACAGAACGGGCATAACCTGGTCGCCGGGACACCTTGTCTATGGCCAACCACATCTCAGTGATGACATATTCAGGTAAGGTGAGGCACTGCTCTGAGATATTGGTCACTCTAACGAAGTTGGAATGACCTTCTCCCTTGACGAACGAGGGCACCCAAAACTCTTCCCTAGTCAGCCACAGCTTATGCCGCCGGTCGTGTGGTCGCACAGTCACCTCCACTGACCGTCCTACCGGAATAGTTACGAATTGGTCGAGCTTAAGAATTTGAACGTGGGCCCCATATAGTGGTCGCTAGCCAGCCAACTGGATCTGCACTTCGTCAGACAAAGTCAGTGTAACCTGAGATAAGTTTATGCAGACACCATAAAATTTATCCCCTAAATTGTATCCTGTCCGGCTATTATGCGGTAAAATAATATACCAGTAACCTAGCCAGTGTAATCTTCTTTTTTGTTCTTCCCTGGCTCTTATATGATTCCAAAACACTCTCGCCTCTGTGTCTTATCAATCACACCCAACCTTAAGAGCAAAGGTGGTGTCGATGATAGAAACTTCTTTACCAGATTCAAAAATCATAGCAGCCTTCTGGTTATTAATCTTACCATCGGCCTTGGCCTGCTTGAATCACTTGTCGGGCGAATGGTATTTCCAGTAATCGCGTGATTTTCCAGGTAACAAATTCAGCTCCATAACCATTCAGATCGAGAATTTTCATCCGTCCGTATAATGGTCACCAGGAATGGGTCAGCTCTGCCGCCCGGGGGTGGGGTGATATAACCGTCAAACTTACGTGTATTGTCGCCTACGCTTTGCTTTGCTTCTCGATGATCTTCCTTGCCGAAATATGCATAGATACTAACACTAGATCGCTCGGCTCGAATAAGATTCTAACCTGACGAACGATCTATATTTACATATTTCCCACCCGCGGTGGCAACATTCCAGCATGTTTAGTCGGGACATACCACTTCTTCATCTGGTTGTTGAACTCCTCGATGGAGCAAAGTCCAGCGTAGTGCACCTTCTCGCAAGTCTTGCAGGTAAACAGGCAGTGTTCAGCCGGGTGTTCCTTTCTTTCGCACTTCTTGCAAGTCAGTCGTTTCCAACATCTTCTGCCATCGTGCTTGATGGTCCCGCAGTGGGTGCACTTTCGTCTAGGGTTGTCCTGGTCAGCCCGGGTAGGAAAATCTTTCTGCTTCCCTGACCGAGATACTGGTCGGGAATGCTGACCGGTTTCTGCCAAAAAAGGATAACAATACTGTCCCCAGTTCCAATTTGCCCCAGACCATTGGTATTCATCTTCAGAACTGGTAGTTCCAATTCCATTGCGACTATTCAAACAGCGCGGGCGGTCCTGGTCGATAATGATTTATTTTCCTGATCCAGGCTAGGACGCGACATGCACCTACCCGTACCGACGTCTGCCTTAGGGCCCGCTTTTTTTGCTCTCTGGTACGTCCGTAGAGTTTGTTCCAGCTTATTGGTATTTTTCAGACGTAGCAAGGCGAGCTGGTCGGCCAGTTTCCGGTCGTCGATCGTACTTATGAAGTGCTCCATATGTTCCCGGGCAGCTCCCGACCGGCATCCTGCTTGACCGGTATATATATAAATATATTGGACCTCATTCCCGCAACGTTCAGCCGGTGGAGATATCCCAGGGGGTTTCATCCGCTCTCTTCTTGGTGTAGAAGTATTGACATGCCACTGACATCCCAGCTATTCGCCAAAAGAATTAAATCGTCTCGAACTTTTCGGCAAAGTTGTTGTATCCAGTTTTTTGCTGGCCCCTTCATTAGGTCTCCGAAATCAAGCACTTCTCATAGTCCGGCGTCAGGTCTCTCAGGAATGCTGACTTCGTCTTGCTTAACCATCCCCTGGCCTGGTCGACATCCATGTCTCGACCATTATAGTCCTTCGGCTCGGACGTCACCGACATCCTGGCCCTAGTTATCTCCCCTGAGTCCGGGTCGAAAGTTTGGGCACATAGTGGTACTTAGCCGACCCATATCGATGTCACTAAGTTACGGTCTTCTATTAGGGGGTCGTCCAGGTCGGCGACCTGCACGGCGGTCGGGCGGGTCAGCTTGGGGCACACTCTCTTTAGCTGAACCGATTCCATGTCTTCGTCCACTATATCTCTGGGACAATGCTGGGTTGGCTAGGGGTCCGTTCTTCACGGAAGGTTGTGCGGCCCTGCATCAGGGCGGCCTGCATTAGACCGACGCTGTTTTTCTAGGTGTTGCTCCATCATAGCTGATACCATATTCTGGATGTGTTTCGGCAAGCTTGGGGCTCATCCTTAATCCTTGAATCCATATTTTCGACCCATGAGTGTGCACAATTCACCTTCGTCCGTAACGGGTCGCCATCCGATCGTCCTTTATTTGGGTAATTCGGCTTATAACCATACCTATTGTGGCCAGCCGCCTTCCAATCAAGGGTACCTGGACTCTTGATACCTTCAAATTTGGTAGCAATTGCCACATGCACTGCTCCCTTAGCACCAAGCGTCATAAGAGTAATACCAACGGATGAATCAGTCGAATCTACCTCCGAAGGGGCTTACACGTATAGTGAAGAACTAGAATGCCCTCCGACCGTCCAGCCTGTGGCGGCCGGAGAAGGTGGGGTGGCTTTAATGGTTGTTATCATCTTCTGAGTTTCGGCGCGCCATACTAGAGACACCAGGCGATCGTGTAATGCACTGGAAGCTTCCTTCAGCTTACCCGCTTCCAGGTCGAATAACTGGTTCGGGTCGAATAAACCGATATTAAAGGCGGCTTCTTTAAGCTGGCCAAACAGTCCTCTTTTAAGGGCCATGTGACCACCAGAAGTGGATGCGGGAGAGACGGACCTTTTAATCCACCTAACGTTAAGGGCGGGTAATCTTCAGGACCCCATCCGTCCGCAAAAACTGCCTCAACCCTCGAAGGTAGTACACTCGTTCTAGATCGGCTTTCGTAACCTTATGCAGTTAAGCATCTATCAATTCTTCGTCCTCCTCGAAATATAGCCGATCATGGGCTGCCTGACATTGTCCTTCATTACATGATAAAGTGTAACCATTTCATCCTACCCCGCGTTTGATTGCTTGTGAAAGTACTTTCTGCCTTTCCGATTAAAACTTGTCATAGTTTATCGAATTGTTTTCAATTTTTTCATGTCTCTGACCACTTGAAGCAACATGTCGCTTCTTGTTAAGTTTTCATGTCTCGTAAAGAAATTTCCCCGCCCCGTGCACAATATCCTTTCGGCGCCGACGTTGCAGACAGTCAAGGAGTGGGTGGACAGCGGCAGACTAGAATTGCACTCGGTGTTCATGCGGGAGTGAGAAGGTGGTGACGGTGATAATAACAGTCATGCGATTCTCTCATGGATTCTGCCTGCAAGCACGCCTAGACAACACATCGCTTATTGAGAAGCTTAATCATGACATCTTATCCACTGCCCAAGCGGTGAATTCCAATTGGGTTGTCTATGACAACGGGTGACGTTCCAACGGAATAATCAGAAAAGGGAGGAACCACTTGATGTACACACGCAACGCCGTACTCTTAGTTCGAGCCAAGGCGCAATTTGTAATGAAAGGTGTCATTATGTACTGGTATTTAAATTGAAATATGCAGATTGTAGGAAACGTTTAATACTATTAGGGACGATGCAAATTGAAAAGTGATTAACATTAACATTATAGACCTGGTTCACGGTCTAGCTACGTTCATTCTCCTCTACCACTTAAATACACATGTATTGATCAACCCCGGGTCTGATCCAAACTGGGATGCTGTTCGAGATCGGTGTCACGACGATAAAAAGCATCGATTAGCCTGCATGTCCTGGTGGACAAATTTCAACACTCTTCTTCAAGGTTTATACCCCACTAAACAGCAAGTATTGGAGCATTTAATGAATTGTGGAGAGAGTAACACCTTGGTCTTGTTGTGACTGCGAGGGATGGAGGTGGAGATGTGGCAAAGCGATTCCAGGATAAATTAACTGCCGGCTGTGGAACACACGTGGCCAGGTCATCGATGATTGGCCGAAATTGCCAGCCGGGACGACCACCAAAGTCAGGATGATGGCTGCGTTAGGTGGATGAAGAAATTTCGCAGTGCCAAATCGGCGCATGGATGCGAAAGAAGGAAGGGCGATTCTTGAGTCAGGAATATATCTGGACTAACAAGGAGTGCTGCAGCGAAGTTGGACCAGGTTAGTCATGCTGGGTCAGGTTAGCAGTGCTTCCCGGGACTGACCAATGGGGATCAAGTTGTTTTATAAAGGTGGTCGATGGGTAAGTGCAGGCAACCAAAGGATATAGTTGATGCTAGATTCCTGTGGTAGCCGGGTGAGGCATCGTTAGCCGATCGGGTGGCCAAGAGGAAGATGTTAAAGATAATTAGCAAGCTACCCTATTTGGTGTAAGGTACACGTGCCGTCCGCTATATTTCGGGTAAGACACACGGGCAACCAGCCCGGTCGCCCGCTATATTTTGAGTGAGGTACACCACAGGGTTTAAGGATTAAAGCAGTCCATACTTTTCTCTATCTAAGACACAAGTCGCTATTGGTTCACAGCAGATAACCAACAAGGTCCCCTCTAGTTGTCATTAGTTCGCCCGGGAAAGGCTACAAGGAACCCCCCGGAGGTCCCCTTACCGGGAGTCATTTGGAAAAAGTATACTCACTCAAGTCGCCCGTGTTGATACTCGCACCTCGGAAATAATTTCCGAGGGCGACTACACCAGAATGACCGCGCGTGTCCGAATCTCTTGGCGACCCTGGATATCACCGCTAGTCCCTAGTGAGCGAAAACCAAGATCGGTTAAAATTGTTGAAGATGTCGTGTCAGATGCATTGGTGAAAGGCATATCGCCCCCAATGCTCCTCAAGCCGGAAGGATGCGATGGTCGACGGGAGTATGAGATCGAGATTACAGAAGAAGTTACTCCCCTGGAGGTTCCAACTGGGACGGCTCGGACTATAGGGCAGGTCACTATAGTCCGAAAAAGGACCATGGTCTCGACCATGATCTGAAAAACTAAGTATGTGTAATGGATATTAAAGAAGAAAAAAAGAGGAAACACCAAAGATTGGGTACGACCGGAGTGGAAAGCTAGCTGACCTGGATCCTGGTCACCTGGCCCATAAGACAGCCCAGGTTGGTGGAAAGCTAGCTTGCCTGCAGGTCACTTGCCTCATAAGGCAGTCCAAATTGGGGTCGAGAATGCAGGTGGTTTTTTTTGAGAAAAAAAATTGAAAGCGACGTGGACCGATCCTTACTTATACCTTGTAGTCAGCGAAGCGTCAAACGGACGGACGGTATCGTTAGTTCTGGACAACATTGTGCACCGCGCGTTGGGAAGAGCTGGAAAATGTGCTAATGTCTAAATATGATTACACCAGGGTTGATTACTTGCCGCAAGCGGTTATCCGGAGGCATTTTGGACAAGGCCTTGGCCTAGACGTTTTAAAATACGAAGATGATAAGAAAACTCGCTCGCACGTGTTACAGGTGTGGTGAAACGGATCATCTGAGAGTAGCGTACCCAAATAAAAAGCAGGACAAGGTGATGCAAATTACACTCTGATAGTGACCTTGATTCCAGCGGGGCCTGGTAAACGTCCATACGCTGTTGGAAAATTTTGAAGTAATCACGGGTAGAGGCTCTCAAGCAGACGAAACATGAGGAGAGTGACCAAGTAGTGGAGCGCGCTGTTCAACGTGAATGCATGTGAGGGTTTCCTGGAGGAGCATGATTCGTACTAGTTCGCGAGTGGGCCATTTTGAATCCAATTCGAGGAGGAGAGCCGCAACAGACCCACCGGGACTACTAGGCCGACGAGCTGCTACAATACGGTAGTTTTGAAGACCTTCCAGGAGGCCTTCTCCTAGCAGTCAAGGGATTAGCGCTTTTATCAACTTATGGTTTGAACCGGCATCTAGCCCTTAAGTTAAAAAAAAACGATCCGATGAAACCAGGGTCGACCGTGGCGACGTTATTCATACTGAATGAAGTATGAAGAAGGGAACATCCGTCTTCATTGCTATTTGTACAGTCCCTTTGTCGAATACAAGGACGGGTTGACGCAGCTTGTAAACTTCGTGCAGTATACATGCTTCAACAGCTGCAAAGAACTCACAGATTATAGAGAGAAAAAGGCACATGTCAAGTATTCCAGTGTTGGAAATCCAACTTCAAGAATATCTAAACGACGGTTGACTCGTTGAAACATCATCGCCGTGGGTATCATTCGTACTGCAAATAACACCGTCACTTTTAGGTAGTAACCATCCAAAAAACAAGAATGGAAACTCCCTGGGGATGGACCACTCATTAGGAGTGTTGCAAAGGCTCAAAAGTTTTGTATATGTCTAATTCTGCTTTAGAGTTAATTTTACCGAAAAATATCCGATGTCATTTTTACATGTTCTGACGGTTTTCTCGTTGGGCGGGAAATGGCAGCTTTTCTGTACAAAAAAGATGCATCGAATTAAGGCCAGATATTTCTTTGCTAGAGTGTTGAAATTCGTTGTTTTTAGTTGACAGTCGAAGGTAGGCCGGTAGGTGAAATTTATTAGCTTGATGTTGATAATCGAAGAAATAATGCAAGGTCATAGCTAACAATGCAATGTATATTGAGAAGTGATTATCGATTAACTATTTGAACCCTTGTACTGTTCTTAAACCTATTCTTGACTTGCATAACCAACCCGCCATCCCAGGAAACTCATGCGACTGCAATTTCGACTTTGTGTGTTTCTATTTGTAAAGACCACTCTGCTAAAATAGAAATTTGATATACTACTGTGTATCAGTTTTGTACCATTTTCATCGGTGTAAACTACCAAAATACTTTAAACGTTATTTTGTGCGTAACTCGGAATTTCTAACAATTCTTCTCAGTGTGAATTTTATACTAGTCCAATTCCGTCAAAATATCTGCCATCATGTCGTTCGTAGCGCAGTATTGTGCCTTGATTTCTCCATCTTTCATTTTTTACATCATGAATTTTAATCAAATGTCAATATGTTTCAATTTCGAAAATTCAGCGTTTACATTCATGACTTTGATCGCCGACTGATTGTCCATGTGAATTAACATCGGTTTTCCCACTTGTATTGCGATTTCTTGCAGGATTTCTATGCAACCAAGCATCTCCACTTCGACTTTGGATGCTGCGTAATATTTGGCCTCCATGGTTGATGATGAAGCGCCTCCTTGTTTTTTTACATAACCGGTTGATTATGATTCCGTTCAGCTGGATTATGCCGCCGGTTGTCGAGTTTCTGTTGTTCTTGGATCCAGCGTAATCAGCGTCGCTGTAACCTTCGATGCAATGCATTGTATTGCTTTTGTTGTTTTCGTATCCCATGAACTTTTAACTCTTTTGTGCCTTTTAGGTATCTTATGCCACGTTTTTTGCTAAATTCCAGTTGTCGGAGCGTGTGTTCTTTGCGTGGCCTTGTGCTCCGCGAATGAGATATCTGTCCGAGTGCACCGTGAAAAACAGAGTAATGCACCTACCAACGATTGAAACGTTTTTATCGAAGGTAGCTCACCTTTTGTCGTTTTTTTTCAAAATAAATCTGATTTTCCAGGCTCAGGTGTTCGTATTCACTGTTGATCGGTGTCTTCACAGGGTTTGAGTCTTCAAGGTTGTATTCTCGAAGCATGTTTCCTATCATGACTTCATGAACTAACGTGTAATCACTGTTTTTTTGTCGTATGTGACTCTCATTCCTAGAAATTTCGATGTTTTGCCGAAGTTTTTGATTTCCAGCACCTTCAATTCGTCAAAAAAATTGTCCACGAGCTCCTCCTGCGTCCCAGTTACCAGCAAGTCGTCAAGGTAAACTCCTACAATAGTGGTAGAGTCATTAATTGTCTTTTAATATAAACACATGTCTGTAATGCTTTGTTTTAACCCTGAGTGATGAGCTTTCCATGTAAAAGTTGGGTACAGAGTCGTCCAGCTTGTTTTAATCCATAGAGACCATCTTTTCTTCATCAACGTCTTCGCCATAACCTTTAGTCTTTAGGTTCATGCCTTGTGGTATGTGTAAGTAGATTTCGTGCTCTGTTTCCAGCGCTTTTACGTAAGCGTTAGGCATGTCGCCGTGTTTCGAACAAACATCCCAAGTTTTCGACAAAGCTAGGATTAACTTCGCGGTTCCAAGCTCCATCACCGCCGCAAAGGTAAAATTGTAGCCAATTCCAAGTCTTTGTTCGTTTCCACAGGCCACGAGTCGCGCTTTATACCATTCGATACCTCCATTTTCATCGGTTTTCGTCTTCATCGCCCACTTGGTGTGCAGCGGGCGTCAATCCTTTGGTTTTGCTTTGATCGTCCATACTTGGTTGTGTTCGAAAGTCGATATTTCTTCATCTATCACCTTCATCTAGTTCCCTTTGTTTCCACTCTTCATTGCTTGTCCAAAACGCTTGGGATCTACCTCGAAAAAAAATTACGGTTTCCCGTGTTTTCTCACTTGTTTGAATGATATTTCCGATGTCTGTAACTTGATATCCGATGTTTTCGCTCGGCACTTTCTCCTTCTGTGGCTTGGCCTTCCTATATCCATGCGTCTGGTGTCTATCTCTCTGCCACGTCTTCTTCTTCGTCTGTGCCTTTTTGTCTTCACTTCGTTTTGATGCAGATTTATTGTTCGGTGTTTGAGCTCCTTCTGACTCCAGATCGGGTCGCACTTGTTCGTTTTGCGCCTTTTTCAGGGTGTCGATATTCTTGATGTGTTGAGTTGCAACCACCTTTCGTTCGTCCTTAAGATATCCCTTGTATCCCTTGACTTCTTTACTTTTTCCAACAATAACTCCAATTTGAGCCCGATGTGCAAGAGATTTTTTCCCGGGATTTCTATAAACCGTACACGGGGAACCAAATGCAACAATCTCACCAAGATTTCTTTTTTTTCCAGTCAGAACTTCAGCGGGTGTCATGTTTCTTGCATTTTATTTTGTAGAGCATCTAACATCGTTTTAACGGCAAGGTATACGTACTAAGGACAGGGGGAGGACTCGAATACAAGAACCTAGATCTATTTCGCAAGCAAACCGGAGTGATGAGACAGATAAGCGACGCAAACAATCAGTGGAGGAACGGTAAAGCTGAACGGATGCATTGGACGATTATGAACATGGCAAGGTGCATGGTGTTTTCGTTTGGACTGAACCTTTCGTTTTTGGCGACGCGGTGTAATATGCAGCATATATCGTCAACCGAAAAACGCCAAGAAATGCTCGGAAAATTTCGCCGCCGTGTCTTTGGTCTACGCCAAAAATATTCGTACATAGTTTGATTTAAAATCGATGATGTTTATCAAATATCGATTCCCGAATCTGTCTTTGGGCGGTATTGGTCCTTTTAAGTCAGAACAAATAGCGCCCCCAATGCGGTCCGTCGGCGCATTTAAACCACTGTCTTGCTTGGACTTCACAATTTTAGTCTGCTTTCCTTGTGCACAGGTCAAGCATGTCATTCTTTTGTTGTCGGTAAAGTTTATACCGAAATTTTCATCTTTCGCCATGTTTCTATCGCATCGAAGCTAAAATGTCCTAGGCGAGTATGGAAGTGCATAAGCGTTCCTTCTTGGAGAGTTGGTTCCCGATCATTCTCTTTTTTTTGAAGGATTGTCATCCCCTAATCTCCATTGAAACTTGTTTTTTGTTCACTTTCACATTCACCGTGAGTAGTCTATTAGTTTTTTCGACCGCGGAAATTCCTTTTCCGGATTCTTGGTGCACCATTACTCGTTTTCCATTCTTGTAGTCTAGGTGACACCCTTTGTCTTCAAGGGGTCCGTACGACAGAACGTTTTCGCTAGGTTTTCAACGAAAGAAACATATTCTAGCCGGATAACGTTTCTTGTCTCATTAAGGTAAGTGGTGATCTTCACCCACCCCTTTTTGGTGACTTTCAATTTCATTCCGTTGGCTTGGTAGCATGTCCCTTGGATATCTTCTGCTTCCTGCAAGTACGCGTGGTTTTTCACCAGGTGCATACTTGCCCCACTATCGAGAATCCACCTTGTGGCGTTGCTGTCTTTACTTTCAGTAATACTTATATTAAAATCCACTTGCTTCGAATCTTTGCTTCGACATTTGTCTTCAATGTGCCCTATCTTCCTGCAATTCTTGCAATTTAAGATTTTTGGCTTTTAATCCACATAGTTGATTGTTTTGCTTTGTAGGTCTTTTACCTTGCTGTCCGTCAATTTCAATCGCTTGAGAAAATAGACATAACTCTTCTGCTTGGCAAAGGATGTCTTGTCTCGAATGGTTGTATATGGATAGCAATATTGTTTTGAGCTCATTAGAAGCATAGTGATATATGTTTTCGAACACCAGCGGCTCACTTCCACCGACGGCTTCTGAAATTACGATAAGGTACAGGTAATGTTCATTCCATGTCCTTTTCGGGTGTTTCTTTGCCGTGAAAAGTTTCATCGACTTAGCAGGTGTTATGGTTGTATGAAAAACCGATAACATTCGGTTCATAAAATGAACCAAGTTTTGTGATTCGTTCCACCAAGAATCTACTTGGCGATTGTAATAGCTTTCAGCCATACCGCTTAGGTAATGGCCAAGTAGGTCTACCTTGAAATCTTCGCCCCAGCGATATCCACATGCAGATTCCGCAATCGCAACTTGACGGATAAATCTTGTGCCCCATTGTTTGAATCCAGCACCAAGGTCCCTGTATACCTCTTTACCATCAAAAGTTCGATTTGATAATTTGCATTCGCGTGCTGACAGAGTTTTGAAAACCGGTTGCAGGTTTGGTTGCGGGTGTAGATTCGGTTGCGGGTGCATATTTGGTTGTGGGTGCAGGTTTGGTTGCGGATGTAGGTTTGGTCCCGGTTTTGGTTGATGCATGTTTTGGTAGTTTAGACCTCCAAATCCAGCTGCATGTTCTTGAAAGTAATCCGCCAAATCTGGTTTCTTTGCTGGTGTTCCATCCAACGTTGCCATTCGCATCTTCGTTCCAAGTCGCATGGAGTTGCTGAAACCAAAACTATCCATATCGGGTTGTTTTCGACTCAATTCGAGTCGGTCAAGTCTGTCTATTACGCCTTTCAGCATGTCTATCAGACGGGCACCTTGATCTCCCATCCTGGTAGGCTTCTCTTCTTCATAATCTTCACCGAAGTTATCATCTTGACCTTTTGGGCTAATAACCTGTTGAAATTCGTTGCTTATAGTTGACAGTCGAAGGTAGACCGTTAGGTGAAATTTATTAGCTTGATGTTGATAATCGAAGAAATAATGCAAGGTCATAGCTAACAATGCAATGTATATTGAGAAGTGATTATCGACTAACTATTCGATCCCTTGTACTGTTCTTAAACCAATTCTTGACTTGCATAACCAACCCGCCATCCCAGGAAACCCATGCGACTGCGACTTCGACTTTGTGTGTTTCTATTTCTAAAGTTCACACTGCTAAAATAGAAATTTGAAATACTACTGTGTACCAGCTTTGTACCATTTTCATCGGTGTAAAGTACCAAAATATTTTAAACGTGCGAAACTAGAGGGAGCAAAGCAATTGAGTGTCATTTCCGATACCCCTCAACGCCCACTGTCCCATCCGGCAAGCTCGAAGCCATTCCGTAGATAGTGCCACCCTATGCTGAAGGCTTCGTGTCCTCCTTACTTGGTTCAAAGCATCCTCCAGTGCCTTCAATAATTTCTTTGCCTTACCAATATGGCGAGTAGTGACGCATAAATGCACCGATGTCGGATATTGCAGCGGACTGAGACTCCATCCTTCCTTTGCCATTGCGTCGCTAACGCTGAGTGCATGTACACCTTTGTCGGCGGTGAAGATACAGTTGCTTTGGAATCGCCCAATTAGTGGATGTCATCAATACGCTCGATACCAGCCTTGACCTCGTTCACAGTCTCCAAGATGTCCCTCGTCTTTTTAAGGTAGCCTCCATCGCAAGAAAAATTCAACTCTGGAACCCCCTATTGCTTTACATGATACTTATTGTATTGTAGGACATTGCCATGGAAAAGGCGATACACAGCTTCCTTTGTCTCGTACCCGGCACTTGAAACCCTTGCATTAAACCAACTTGTCCTTGATGTTGGACATGGGGCGCATACCCCTATGAGGTGATCGGCGCTTGCTTGGTTATTGTTTATGCGTTCGCTCCCACAACATAACTAAGCTGTGCTCATGCGAATTACCGGACCGAACTAATGAATCTCGCACTAGTGCTCCTCTTTCTCCTTCCATTCGCAGTGACGTGTGGTCTAACAACACCAGCCTCATCTGCATTGAGGCTTCCAAAAACGTCAGTATTGCCCCGTGTATCCAACTGGGCTACAGTGGGAGAGTCTACGGAGCCCGCAAATCAGCGACCCGCAGCCATATGGTTGGAACAAAGCTCGCACACCCTGTACAATAAATCAGGTACAGTGTACCGTAATAAATGAAGGTGAGCCCACTAAGCAGCTGCAGCAAAAAAGAGTGGACTCAAAGTCGGAAGACAGTGACGAATAGAGTAGTGAGGAGGAAATTATGGATCGGACGACGATTCGGATGGTCGTGGTCTGTGGAAACGAGGCGAACTCGTGCGTTTACGCCACAAGGCGACGCAGCAGTCAAACGGTGGTCAAGTCCTGCGCGCTCCATTTGACATCATCCACGACACACTCGGAACCACCATCGTATTCGTCTTCAGAAGATGACGACAACAAGTCAAGGAGCCATGCTTGTTGGCTGAAGCAGACGCCTATAGAAATAAAAACCAAGGAGTATTCAAACAGAAAGAACAGATCGTGAAAAAGCCGGTAAACATGTACTCTGTTAAAGATTTTAAAGTTGCCTTGTGGAGAAGGCGACAGCTGATACAATGTAGAAGGTCCATAAGAACGGTCCACCCTCAAACAGTTTTCAGAGGGTTTCACGATGCACCAAACATGTATATGAACTTTAATATTACCTGCAGCACATAATGTCATTTTTTTGTCAAGGTTATAAAAGATTGGTCCGTTCCTATGCACGCTCCACACTCTAATCTAATTGTTATAATAAACGACATCGTCAAGTGGATAGTTCGTAACATCTTAATAGTGTCGTTGTTGGTGCCGAAAAAGAGTGCAGTTGCCCTACAGCGAACAAAATGTATTCGTCTCAGGCTAATAGCATCCTTTCATTAAACGAGGTATAATCAATCGACGAGCACCATAAGGAAATGAATTGATAATTCCCAACACATAGACCGAGACTGTGACTCATTATCTCACGGAAGAAACAGCATACCAACTGACTCGAACGCGCCCATCCAAGGCATAAGCTGATGAAAATCGATGGAATGCAAACGACGGTAACCTAGCGAATATTATTGAAAAGATATACGTGCCGGTCACTTCGACGTAAATGTAGTCGCGATTCTTGATAAGTCCCATCGAACGTCGTCGCGCATCATATTTTATCTAGTTCACAACCATAACATTGATATGACTCATTGGAAGTTGGCGGATTGGCAATCGACAGTACGGTATATCTGCTCTTGTTGTCAATAGACGAGCCTTCAGTTGAAGTTGACTCAGCCATTGAGCAGCATAAATAATATCATTGAGATTGCCAGAGTAGATCTATTGGCCCTGGTGCTGCTTTGTGCACACACATCGCTGTACCTGATTTATTGTACACGGTGTGAAAGGGTGTCCCGACTACTATCATAGGACCTCTCTTTGTCCCAACCATATGGTTGCGGGTCGCTGATTTGCGGGCTCCGTAGACTCTCCCGGCTACAGTCCACACGGCATGCCCTCCTTCTACCCGCCCTCTGATATTACTAATAACCCCTGTGTTTTCCATTTTGTGATATCACAATTTCCCAAGTACACTATTTTGTATACCTAACACTTCTACTCGTGTTTTTTCCAATTTTATAATACAGTATGTGCTACTGTATTTTAAAGCAAATGCGGCATCGAAATGAAAACATCCAAGCGACATAAAAGTAATTCTCTTGTTTTACTTCGTCACTAAATTTGCTTAAGATGGTTGAATACTTCTTCACATTGAAATGATCCCCGCAGCATTTGAAGGCCTTCTAAATCTCTAAAGCAGGCTTCCGGAATGGAAGATTCTGTGCATCTTTTTTCTTCTATGCACTTCTTTTTTCTAGAATCTGATTAAATGGAAGATACTATGCATCTATTTCTTCATTTAATTGGTGGAATATAGAGGAAGACGTTGTGATAGGCGGGAGTAGAATGCTTGTTCCCCTCCTTCACTTTCCATTTTTCCATTTTCGTTCCTCCACATCCAAACCATGGAGCTTTTTATTCTCTTCTTGATCATCGCAGCTACACTGTTTGCAAGTACTGATCTCGCTTTGGTCTCCGCCGAGTCCGAAGGGACAAGGCCATTTGAGTTTGACTCTGTCCAACGATATTTAAGAGCTAACTCAACGAGTGAGCAAGAAGACGAAGAACGCAAAAAGTTTACTAATGAAGAAATCCTAGCTGGTATTGAGACATTTCTTCCAAAATTATCGGGGTTTTCTTACGACTCCATAAAAAATGTTGCGAAGCTGTACCTACAAATGATGGAGCTGGAAGCACTTATGATGGAGCGCCCACCACCTAACATGGATACATTCATAATTGATTCGTTTTTTACGAACAAATTAGTAGAGGAAATTAGCCGTGGGACTTCCTTAGACTTCGAAAAGTACATTGATATTGCCTTGTATCTAGTATTACTGGAAAAAATTGGTTCCATTCGTGATGCAGCGAAGAAAATATACAAAGGGATGAAGTCGGAATCGAAGGCAGTCATTGCTTCCAGAATGGAAGATGGGCAGTTTCATTTGTGGAGTCATATTCTGGAAACAGATGATCAAGTTAGAAAGGATATCTTTAAATCTCGTATTGATTAAATAAGGTATTAGAGCGGTTCCGGGATTTTTTGGCAAACATGGAAAAGCGCCACATGCCCGGGATGACATAGATTTCAACATACGGTTTTTGACAGGGATGGCCGAGCATTCTTGTCTCTACAGACAGCGTGATCGATGAACTTGAGTAAGTATTTCTCTACATAGAGGAGTATTGAAAAATTAATGAAGCAACCGCAGTCACTCGGCTTATATAGTTTGTAAATAAACTTTCTTGTTACATGTATCCTCCCATATAGCCAATATAAATACATCTTAACCACTCGGATGATACACTCATATTTACAATTATGATTTGTGAGAAGTGGACCTCGTATTGTTGGTATAAAATATCCGAGGCACAAACTTATACTTTTTATTGGGTTAGCCTAGAGCGCACCAAACCAAAATCTGCACAGCATCCAATCCTGTGCACCCAGTAGGGGTAGGTTTGTCTTTATTGTAAAATATGACATCCGAAAAGTGACATAACTAGAAGTATGTATAGGGTGGCAGCCGGTATTCATTTACACTCGAGATACAATATTAATAGTTAAATGATTTGTAGAGGGCGCCACACAGGCAGCTCGTCAGGCAACAATCTCGTCTCCTACTACGATACAACCCAAACGATAAAGAAAATGCGCAGCCAACACGAAACTTGCGTTACTGACAAACCATCCACTAGCAAGCACTGTCGACGCTTCGTCCAGTGGTAACAAGTAAGCAAGCCATTGTGTCAACAGCGGGTAAAAATGTTAAAAGGCGTGGAAATGCTCGAAGTCGTAGCCGTAAGGCTATGTGAGAGAAATAGACGCTGTCCCAGTTGCTCAGCGCTGTTAGAGGGGAACCTTTTGTCTGTAGATGCGAAGAAGTGTCGTATGGTGTCACGATTAAGCTCGTCAATAGCGCTAGAATCGTCACATACGCTCGAGTTGCAACCGCGAAGACGGCGATATTGCGATCAGTTTTCATCTTAACGAATTTTTACTACATGTACTGTAATGGCACTCTATTTGTCAAGTCACAGAAATTCTGTGATTCAGACGGCGTTAATCAGAACAAGGCAGTCGAGCTACTTGGTCAATTTCTCGCTCGCGACGAATTGATTAAGCAAATGAGCGAACGCCAGGAGATATAATCAACACGTGCGTCGGATAAACACTCTCTTGCTCTTGAAATTCTCATTTTGTGACGCAATAGCAACCCCCCTGTAGCCAAGCGAGCGTTGTCTTCGGTGCCTCCCTCTGCCGCATGCTCCAGCGCCTGCTCCGCGGCGCAAGACCTGCGGAGTTTGCAATAGAGGAACTGAGCGACCTCCAGGTGGTCCATATATCACGCGGCGTTGAAAGCATCAAAGCTGTTGCAGACGTCTCGGTGGTGCTCAAATATAGATTTAGGCAGCCTTTAGAGATGTGACAATCCTGGTCAAAAACTGACTCGGCGTTACAAAAGCTATTATTACTTGGCAGCTTATCATCAATCTTTTTTTAAAAGGTCCGTATTCGGAAATTTTTAGGCCGCCCGGACGCAATTGTTTAAACTATAGGTAGAACACGACTAGTTCTTCCTACTTCAAAGTTCTATTCTCAAGATGGCACAGCCCAGAATGCTTATGCATTGTTGTTTCTTCGTTTAGCTGGACTGCTTGCTGTACGGATACTGTCTCAGTATCTTTATTTCCATATTTACTGTTAGCTATGGGGTATTCTTGTCCGTTAAATTTTTAGGGAGTCATGCGGGTTTTACGGTACTCTGTACCCACGTTATGGTACAGTGTGTGTGACACTTAGGGACTAATTACCAACTGATGAATTAGTCCGGCACAGACTATTTCCGAACATCCCTTAATTAGTCTGTGTTTATTAATAGTCTGGTACAGACTATTTAAGGTAACACAGCTCAAAAACTCAGGTTCGAAATTAGTCTGGCACAGACTAATTATGGTGGGAGGTTGGAATCCTCTTGTGTGATTATTCTTCAAAGAGTACCAAGGGTAATGCTTCTTTAATAGATAAGAGAGGTAACTCTTATAAAAGGGTAAATGTACTGAGACAAGCCGTTTACTCCAAGTAAAGCCCCGAGTGTCTTCGTTAATTTAATATTTCGATCAATAAAAAGGGGCTAGCCTAGAGCGCACCAAACCAAAATCTGCACAGCATCCAATCCTGTGCACCCAGTAGGGGTAGGTTTGTCTTTATTGTAAAATATTGTAATTACTAGAAACCTGACATCCGAAAAGCGACATAACTATTTGTAAATGGCAAATAAATGCCAAAGCTATTGATGAGGCTGCTCGTCAAGGCTATGTGACCGTGCTGCGCTGGCTGCATTACGACTACGTTGATGAAGAGCTAGTGAAAACGAATCGAATCAGTTTGACTTGCGGTGGACTTCTACTGCTCTTGAGCTGGCTGCCACGAATGGACATCTGGCTGTTGTCCAGTGGCTCACTAAGTTATCAAAAATTTATAAAAAAACACGTTAAAAAAGTTTAAAAATATAATGGTTAATTTTTGCTTGACCTGTATCAATCTCTCATACGATATCCCTACTTCAGCAATAGTGTCTTCAACCATTGATATCAGCGGGATCGATTTGCAAGAAGCCCCCGCCCTCTGTGAAGCAGCTCTGCTTTTGACATCATTCTTTACGGTACGTTATACCTAGTTTATGGTACAGGGGGCCAACTAATTAGGAAGCTTTAAGAGCTCACTATTTTTTTCCTTCACCTAAATTAGTCTGTACTAGACTAATTCCGAACACAGACTATGTTTGCACACAGATGGGAGGGGTAGTGGCATTGAATCCGTATTTGCATATATTCATAACGTGTTTCTATGGAGTTATAGGAACTCTACATGAATTTCTCTACAGACATAATGCTTAGTGTCCCTGGTTAAAGTAAGATATAATTATTTTTGCCTTCTTGCAAGCAAGTTCTTTCTCTACCTTTACGCGCATCGTGCTATCACTTCAACAAATTATGAGCCCTAGCTCCACCCCATCCGATTTTCCTCGCCAAACCGGCTCAGACAACTTTGACGTCTGGAAGACCTGGATCCAAGTATGCCTCGACGGATGGAACCTGCTACAATTTACTGAAGACTCAAACTAAGAGCTCAACCCAGTCGTTGACGAAAACGACGAAGACATGGTTTCGGTCACCGACGGTGATCCAGATTCGGATGCCAACGATGATGAATAAAATGACTCGCGGGACGAAAATGGGGAGCCGGATCAAAAACTCGACGACGAAAAGAAGTTTGTGGTGCATTGACCGACGTCCGCCGACTCACGATAGAAGATTCGGCAGTCCAAGATAGAAACGACGATATATCAACTCCTGCAACTCCTGTGCTCCCAGCCTGCTCATGTTGAATCCTTTGGAACACTGAATGCCAGGAAGCTTGCCAAGGCAAGAACAAAGGCAGCAAAGGCCATGATGCAAGCCAAGCCAAAGGCTAAATTCAAAGCAAGAAACAAGATTCTCCTTGCTGCTGCTCAGACGCGTCGCTTGAATGGCTAAGTCAAACCATTCTTGATAAAGAGGCTTGATGATAAGCATATCAGTATTGTCAAGAGTTTCGACAAGGTTTATTATTTTTTTCAAGTTATACGCGATCGATACAAGGGCACTAAGGCTTATGGTGATCGCAACGGCATTATGAACTGCCTGTATAATGATCATTACCAGGATTGTGATAACATGACAGAGTTCATTCTCAAGTACGAAGACGCCATGAGCGGCCTTAATACGGTACTGAACAACAGTTTTGACGATATTGTATTCTCTGTGTTCTCTTCAACGCGATGCCTGCATCGTGGGAGAGTGAAGTGCGCATCTGGCACGGAAACCGTGAATCTTGCCTCTTGCCTTTTAACTTAGTCCCCTGTGACCAAGAAACTCGCGCAAGAAAGATTCGCGCTATCCCGGGGTACACCCGAAAGTATTGAAACCAGAATGAACGTGCTCTGGTATCTACTGCTCCTGTTGCAAGTGCTCAATTCCTTGTAGGTACGAAGACTCACAGTTGACGCATATGCTCATTCTGGAATCGCTCAAACCACACAATGGCTACGTACCGTGTGTTGTTGAAGCAGATGTCGATTGGTGAGGTGAAATCAAACACGTTATCCCTGTCAGCTTCAAGTTGACGAGCAATAACATGAGCACCCGACGCTCGTTCAATGTCAACAACATTCGTCAGCACCCATACTTACGTGGCAACAGCCGCAACGGTAACGGGGGCAGGCGTGAATTTGGTCAGCGTGAATACGGTCAAGGAAACCGCAATTCCGGTCGTTGAATCAGCCAAGGAAATTCCGTCTACAATCCACAGCGCACCTTCAATGGTAGCAGTGATGCTTACAACAATGGTAACGGTGGCTACAATGTTGGGAACCTCAACTTCTACCAAGGTAATAACAGGTACCATCAGTTCCGTCACAACAGCAGCCCGATGATTGCCATTACAACCGCCACAGTGTCGACATTCGGTTTGACAACCAAGATGACTTCCATGGATGTTGATCCGGTCTAGACCATCGACTGTGGTTGTACGCGCCACGTAACGTATAACTAAGTCTGGTTCACGACAACAACGCCTAATACAAGCTAGATCACTGTGGATGGGAAAAATCAAATTCCGATCCTTGCGATTGGTGATTCTTCCTCAAGATTACTAATTCCAAGGATCGACCTCAGTACCTTCAAGCTGCGCAACGTCCTCTACGCACCCGAGCTCAAGTTTTTTTTTCGGTACCTGCGGCTGTGACGGAAGACTTTCGCTTCTCTTAAATCACATGCAATAGGCGATTAATACGAGTCAAGATGTTAGCGTGAAGGGCGAAATTGCCACGCATACCAACTTGTACCAATTCATGGCAAGTCCGAAATCGATATCGACTAGCAGCCCGACGGCTCTGGCCACCCATCATGGCTTTTCCTAAGAATGAAGCGGTCCTCGATCATGAACTCGATGGAGTAGGATTGCAACTAGATATTACATGTTCTTCATGTTTACTAGCAAAGTCACACCGTCACCCATTTAATCTAAATAGGGTTGTTGAACGTGAAAAATTTGCTCTTGAAAAGTTCATAGTGATACATGTGGTCCTATGTCAAGACCAAGTCTAACCGGTTGCCGCTATTTTCTAATTTTATTGATGACGGACGCGTTTGGCAGTCACATATATTATCAAAGTTCGTTCATAGATTTATAAATGCCACGAAGACATTCGCCGCAAGGCGCTTAATGTTTTTTTATGTTCACACTATCCAATATACGTCCATTAATTATGGCCCTGAAATTAAAACTCTTCAAGCTGACAACGCGAAAAGTATGAAAAACTTGGTTGAACGTTGTGGGACAAATTCGGAACGAAAACGCAAATTACGATGGCCTACACGCCTGAACAGAATGGCGCAGTTGAGCGAAGAACGCGTATCTATATGGAACGCGTTCGGGCTACCCTATTTGACGGAAATTTACCTCGTGAGTTATGAACTGAATGCGTTCGCCACATTACTGACCTGGTGAGCATGGCCCCCAGCACTGTTACGAATAACAAAACGCCTTATGAGCTTTGGTATAACAAGAAACCTTGTGTCATGAATCTCCGTGTTTTTTAATGCAAAGCTTTTGTTCACGTCCCAGAAGCACATCGGGACAAGCTAGATCCACATGCTACCATATGCATGTACCTCGGTTTACCCGACCATAAGCGTGATTTTCGATAAATTGATGTTTCCACTGGCAAGATTATCTACAGCCGTGATGTTACCTTTGATGAAACCGCATTCCCTCCTTCGCATTTTATTGACGGAATCAGGATTAGATAGATCAAATCGATCATCAGAGCTAGAACAACATAATCGAGGTGAAACTTCCTCGTATATGGATTGTGTTATATTGCCTACGCCACCCAATAATTTAACTCGTCAATCTACAGAGAGTGCTGCATCTACGCCGGCGGTTCACTCAATACAGTTGCCGTCCTTGTCTGATGCTTTGCACCGGAACGAGCAAACATAAAGCTTTATTACATAGCCATCCCAACGAGGCACCAAACGCAAGTTTGATGATATAGATCAACTTAATGACGTTGCCCTTGAAAAATCCGTTCCTCTTTTAAAACGTTCTGAGGATATTGCAGACGAACATCGTCGGGTCAATCACATTTACACGCTTCTAGCTATTCGCTATATTGCCGGACCGCGTACATTTCGCGCAGCGATTACATCTTCTCATGGTGAAGGCTAGTTCAATGCTGCACAATCCGAGAGTAAGTCTCATTATGATAACGGCACATGGACACGTGTCCCTCGACCGTCGGGAAGAAAAGTACTTAAAACCCGATGGGTCGGGGTTGTCAAATACACCGGCAACGGCGAAGTAGACCGCTATAAAGCTCGATTAGCATTAAAAAGTTTTCTCTAACAGTTTGGTATTAACTAAACATAATTTTATCCCCTTTGCTACGAATGGAAGTCCCTCGTCTTCTTCTAGCTAAAGCGATACTTAAATATGAAATTCACCAAATGGATACGAAGACTGCTTTTCTCAATGGTTTTCTGGATGAAGAAATATACATAGAGCGACATGAAGGGTTTAAAATCCCAGGAAAAGAACATTTGGTGTGCAAGCTGAGGAAGGGCTTGTATGGACTCAAACAGGGACCCGTGAGTGGTATCAAACCCTCGCGGAATTCCTGGACAGCATCAAATTCCGACGTCTCATCAAAGATCGATGTTTTTCGTCGGATCGCTCCAAAATCAGACATGCTATATTACAGTCTATGTTTACGATCTATTGATCATCGCTCCAACACCTGCCCTCGTCAATGAAATCAAATCTGCCCTGAAGCAGCGTTTCAATATGATCGATTTAGGGGAGGTGAAGTACTTGCTCGGTTGGTCCATTGAACGGAACCGCAAAGACCGAACGATCCTCATCCACCAAGAGAAATACGCGACTAAGGTCCTGGATCGCTTTAAAGATACTGTGACATATACCGTCACTTACAAGAGTTAACCGCAGCATAAAACTGTCTAGTGTCATGAGTCCGCAAACAGAAGCTAAAACAACAATGATGGAAGACATTCCATATCGCGAGGCAGTCGGCAGCGTCATGTATCATATGATAGGCACCCGCCCTGACCTTGCGTACTACATGGGAGAAGTAATTCAATACCTCTCCAACCCTGGAGAAGAACACTGGAAAGCAGTCATTCGTGGTTTCAGATACCTATATGGCACAACAAGCTACGGACAAACTCTGGGTGGTACCATCTATCAAACTACCCGTCAGCTCACGGACAGTCTTACTGCTTTTTCAGACTCTGAATATGCGAGCTGCTTAGATACTCGACGATCTATAAGTGGTTTTGAGACAATGATCGGTAAAAGCACGATATCGTGGTTTACACGAAAACAACATACCGGGTTCTATCCACAACTGAAGCTGAGTACATTGCACTTTGTCGCTGCATGCAGGAAGTAATATTTCTAGAGACCCTGCTAAGTGAGCTTGGATTTCATACAACAATAATTCACGAGGACGATCAAAAGTGGATTAAACTTGCAAATAATCCTGAATTGCACGGTAGATCTAAGCATATCGATATACGCTATCAGTGCGTGCAAGAATAAGTAGAACAACAACAGTTCCCTATTACTTATTGCAATACAAACGACATGAGAGCCGACATTTTTAACTAAGGCACTTCCAAAGCCTCAATTCCTTTGTTTAAGAAAGTAACAACTCGTGACAAAATGTCCATGCAAGCACACAAACTAATTCGTAATAGATAATTCCCCTAAGTTTTTCCTGCGCAGACTCTGTGGGGTTTTCCCTGGTTTACAAACCGAATCTAACGTACCTAAACAAGTATATAGCGAACAGCAACTTGATATTAAGTGTATTAAACCTTTGCCTTATAGCCTTATAGTGGCTTTCTATGACGACCCGTGGATTTTTAATACGGCTGAGTTAGTTCTAGTCATGGTGGTCCGAGCTATTGTTGCATTTTAGACACTGGAATAGTTGACACTTGCTTTGGTGTGCTTTTATTCTCTCGATAATCTGTGAATTTTCGCAGCAGTTGAAGCAGGTGTACTTACTCCACGAAGCTCACAAGCTGTGTCAACCTGTCCATATACTCGACAAAAGGACTGTATTAAAAGCAATGAAGACGGATGCTCTCTTCTTCATACTTCATTCCACAATGAATATCGCCACCACGTAAGACCAATGCATCCCCTGGTTTCAGCGTATGGATTTTTTCTTCAGATTTAAGGCTAGATGCCGGTTCCAATCCCAAGTTGCTAAAAGAGCTGTTTCCTTGACTGCTAGGGTATGTGCTCCTGGAATGTCATCAAAACTACTGTTTCTTAGCAGCTCGTCAGCCTGGTAGTTCTGGTGAGTCTGTTGTCAATCTCCTCCTGGGAGTGACTTCAAAATCACCCACCCGGGAACAGCCCAATTAAAATTGACCACTTGGCCAGTAGATAATATATCATGATTAAGTTTTTCAATGAGCGATGTAATGCCTAGGCGTGCTTGCAGGCGGTTAGAATCCATGAGAGTTCCGTCTTGAATCACATGACCGCCATTATCACCATCACCACCTTCTCGCTCCCGCAGGAACACCGAGTGTCATTCTAGGCTGTTGCTATCCACCCATTCCTGGGATGCCTAAAACGTCGACGCCGAAATGATGTTATACCCACGTTTTACTCCACTTTGGGCCCTCAATTATCCTCAATAGAAGCGTTTCGGGGACGTACGCTCCTATAGGTCACAAATGACGCAATTACAACCAATAGCAGCGTTGTCGATTCAAATTGCGTTGCACGACCAATTATCTTTACATATATTTATTGCACTCATCTAACCAATTTTTCTACATCTACACTTTTGGATTCACCACCCCACCTGCATTAAAAAGTACTGCCTTTCACAAATTGTTATTTTGAGTGCTTCGCGACAAATAAATTCTGGAGAGTCTCCGACCACCAGACACGTAAACTATTTCACCTCTTTCAGTTGACATCGAGAATGAGGGGCACTGCCCATTCTCGATTAGTAAATTTGAAACAATTTGTTTCCTAGTACCGAGCGTGACCAAACAATTGCAGCATTTTCAGATCGGGGGACAGAATCTCGTAAAATGATACAATATGTACAATAGGATTAGCTGACGCATCTCGGTTAGCTATGCTTCAAATCAGATTGCACGATAAAATAATCATAAGATCAGCAATGCACTCATATATTTGTTCCCAATTCGCATTGTACGCGGATACGTTTTTTTCTGTTTTAGCAGTAGCAGACTTGACGATCTCTTTGGCTTTCGGTTTCGTAGTCCTCGTCATACAAATGGCGGCAACCTAGTAATGATACTTGCAGTTCTACCGACGGTTCCTACCGTGGTCCTTGGTCGCTGAGCGATTGTACTTGCTATATTTTTCTCCCTCTCGTGCTTCATTTCTGAGATCGCCTCATCGGTGTAGGCAGGCAATAAATCCAAGGATAGCAAATCAGGATTCATTTCACCTACCCAAATATTTCCAGAGATCTAGTCAATGGTGTTTGTCATTAGATAAATACATTTGGAGTTCTACCCTTCCAAGATAATGATAAGTAATTGTCATGTCGAATCCAGCCGAGATTTTAAATAGATGGTTCAAAACCTCTCACCAGCAAACACTTTTTCCTTCTTTGTACAAGATGAGGCTCTCATACCGAAAGAAGCAATCCCTCTCGCGCGGAGAGAAGCAATAAGAGTAGACAGATGGTGACTAGTGATATAACAACCGTGGTGCCTGTGTAGATCCAAACAAGGAATTTTGTATGGCTATGCTGACCCACTGTTCAGCATGACCCGCCTTGGCTACAACATGTTATTGAACTTGATGCGTGTAGTAGATACCATTGAATCGTTGTAGTCGAGCGACGGAAGCTGCGTGTACTCTTGTAGTATAAAATCGATTAACCATTCGTCCTGTTCACCTTCACAACAAAGCACCGCCATCAGCTACGCCATTACGGGCAAGAAATGAGCCAGGGATATTGGATTGCATCTTTACTGTAGCATTCGAAACTTACGTGTATAGCCATGTCTGAGTCGAATGTATTATCACATTCGTGAACGAGCTGCGAAGTATAGGGGCGGGATCGTGATACTATCACAATCGGTGCTCTATCAACTGGCTGGCATTTAGCAGAATGCATGTCTTTATGGATAAGCTAATCACATTACCGTATACCATCTGTCTTAGCCGACACACGGGGACAATAAATGCCTGTACATGCTAATGATTTGTTTTGGAATGCTTTTGCAAGGTTTTAATTAGAAAATGGGCAAAAACATCCGGACAAAACGACACATCTTGGCAACTTGAAGGTCACCATGATGATCAGGAAGGCGTTTACAATGCCATCCCTCCCAGATCGCTAATATGTACGTGGCCTGTGGCCTCTTTTTTCACTGTGTTTCATCCGGCCGCGCGCCATCGATTTGACAATGGCGCGATGTCCAATCAAATGTGTCACATAGACTTTTTTGTATCCTCACCCAAAACTGATCGATTGTGATTGGCTAAGAGTTTGTGTTGGTTATAACAATTTGTATGGTATGACAAATGTTATTCGGTAATGGGTCTTTTATTATTTCGAAATTACTCGATCTCATCGCGATTTTTACAAAAAATACTACAAACGATTAGGTGCATTCAATAAACAAGAATAAATTTAAAGAATATCGTTGCTTAGAGTAAATCCAATTTTGATAGTCAAATCAACGGAAAATGCCGCTTGCAGTTGGATCGTCATGACACTTTTGGATTATATTGAGGTATTACAAACGGGTGTAGATTTGTCCAACCCGGTTTTGCGTCAAAGAAAATTACAAGTGACTGAGCCTTCTAGTAGATGACAACTACGTCCGCGACCACTGATATGAAGTCGTCTTGGTATGTCTGTGTGGAATAGCATGGCT
Organism: Sclerospora graminicola; assembly: GCA_001887855.2. Taxonomy (NCBI): domain Eukaryota; phylum Oomycota; class Peronosporomycetes; order Peronosporales; family Peronosporaceae; genus Sclerospora; species Sclerospora graminicola. The sequence goes on along the minus strand of MIQA02007661.1, from coordinate 32,128 downwards.
AATCAGTGAAAAAAATGCAGATATTGTCGAGGTCAACAAAAGCTAGCGCGTGCCTATCGCTGCTCAACCGCGGAAATGGCGGGCTTGGTCTTCGAGGTAAAGAGGCAAATTTCGTGGATTTAATACGCGCCTACCAGCGACGAACTTAGCTGTGGAGTTAGAGCTGCCATATGTTAATTTTATCAACGCTTAATTGTGGTCAAATTCAGGATAAACCGAACAATGATATGCTGACAGCATTATACTCGCAACGCGACTAAACGCACAATACTGCAATTCAAGAATATTCTTCTTGACAATTACACATTTTAGAAAATTGGACTTTCTTGACAGCAACCAAGTATTATTAGATTTATGGCTGCAGATTTTCTCATCAGCCAAATAGGATAAAAATCGTACATATTAACATCGAGTCAATTGTATGAAAATCCTGCATTTGGGTTGGCGACTAGCAGAGAACGAAATCAGGAACACCGAGAAGTTTTCGGGGACAAACCCATTTCTATTGAAGTACTCTTAAAGGGTTATCCGTTCAAGTTTCTTGAAAATCGGATACGTTTTGACGGAGATAGAAACCCCTTAGAGATCATCTCGACAGCTCATTTAAATGTATCCAAACCAAAACTATAAAGTGCTGGGATTTTATCATAGTTTTGATATCATTTTACAACGTATAACAAAACGTGGAGGATGTACACAAACATGGAGGATGTACGCAGCTTGTTGCCTATAAAATTTTTGCCAGCAATAGTTTCAACACTCCCCCTTCAACTTAAACACCACGAGGTCAAAGAATGTCTTCTTTGGTTTCACCTTGGTTAAATAGTTAGCCAACTGTATCTTAATTGAAACGTACTGCAAGACAATATTCCCACTCTCGATATGGTCGCAAATAACATGTATCTTGATATCTGCGTGTTAAGCACGGGCTTAAATCCACCACCTTCCGCGAAAGAAGACAGTCGGTTCGTTCTGTTGATGTACCATCTCCTCGAAAGATTTGACTCCACAAACCCATCTGTGCACACATCGACATCGCAATATATTCTGCCTTGGTGGAACTAAGTACAACAGAGCGCTGCAACTTAGACTTGGAAATAGTGGGGTCTCCGGCCATGCAAGCTAACACCGCAAGCAGAAACAAATTGTCTACACTGTTGTCCCAGTCAACATCTCAACGCTGTAATCTTTGGTGAAGTGGCTCCAGAATTGGTCAACTGACTGATGACGGGTAAATCCGCTAACCGGATTGGTGGAAATGCCGAACTAAATGGGCTGGCCAGGTCAGCCGCTAAGTCAGGATGATGAGTGTGAGAGGGGTATGTGGAGGCTCAGAAGAGACAGACCAGCACATGGACACGGAACAGAGGCTAAGGAGAGGTTCCCTAGGTGCGTTGGGTCAGGTCGGTCGATGGTGGCTGGCAGGCAGTCAAAGGCCGTATGCGAGGGTCCAGGAAGGTCATATTCCTGTGGTAGCTAGGTGAAGCACTGACAACTGAACGGGTGGCCATGAAGAATCTATTAGAGATGATGGCCGGATCACCATGGTGCCGTCCAGATTGGCATGTGTGACCATACCGGTAAGCCACACTATTTTGGGTAGCGTCCAGCAGGCTGGCTGCAGTATCTGGGTAAGATATATAAGAGTCCAGCATGATGAGTGCAGTATTTTGGGTAAGATAAATCATAGGTTTATATTGGATTTGTTATACGTTTCACTTTCTAAGACACAAGTCGCTATTGGTTGACAGCGGAGAGTTAGCAAGGTCCCCTCTAGTTGTCATTTGTTTACCCGAAGGTTAAAAGGAACCCACCGGAAGTCCCCTGACCGGGAGTCACTTAGAAACTTTATACTCACTCAAGTTGCCCGTGTTTAGAACACGGGCGACTTACGTGAGTATAGAGTTTCCAAGTGATTTCCTTTCCGAAGTTTTGGATTACTGTGGAAGATTGTGGAGTAATGCTTGGATTTCACGACTACACGAAAGATTGGAGTAACCCCATCATTGTCTTTGGTTGGGCTGGACGATTGAGTAATCTCGTTCTAGCATTTGCGGTATACAAAAAAGGTATAACGCCATCCGCTCTCCCGGTGAAGATTTCCGCCCGGGAGCAACCTAGTCCAAGTTCTCATCCGCCTGCCTTAACTCGCTGCTGAACCTTTCGCCCGAGAGTCCACCAGGAGAGCGTAACCACCAGTGCTGACGGGTACTCAAGGTGAGCTTAAACAATATGGATCATGCCAGTCGTCAAGTTCAAGGCGATGGAAGTGACCGGTCCTGCCAGCTTGTTGCTGGATCGGACCATAGCCTTTATGACGTATCATACACTGACTGAGCCCGTTCCTAACACGGTCGCAAACGATGCGATTTTGGTGTCGGTAATGTTCGCCTCAACGGTTGCAGTGTCCACCGCATTATCCCTCAAAACAAGTTGCTTGCTCCATCTGTGGATAGACGTTATGTAGGTAAGACGCATCACGGCTCGTGGTGCGACCGATAATTTTGGTAACAGTACCGCTGGTTCATGCACGATGATAATACTGTGTTGAATGCAAAGAAACATAGAAGCGTGTACCATGTAAGTGTTGAGCCTGAGAATACCAAGATCACCGGGCATGGAAGCGCTCCAACCGAGTGGGAGTAGGCAATCGTGTATGGGGCACAAATCAGGGGGACGATATGAAGGTACTCAGAACGCCGTTGACGGGCTGCAAGGGCTAAAGAAGGTGACAACGTTATATGCTCTAGATGAATGAAGGGGAAACTAGCAGTTGTAAGCTTTCGAAAGGGCATTAGCACAGTGAAGACAACTTCTGTGTTGGAGCTTGTTCATAGCATTTAAATGAGGCCTCTCAAGTATCTATCGATTGCTGGTGCAAAACATATCTTGCTCTTTGTAGATGACTACACCGGATATGTGACGAGCTATTTCGTGAAGAGTAAAAGCGAAGTGACGGAGCGCTTTCGAGAAAACAAAGCATAGATGGAGAACCAGACGGGTGCCAAGATCAAAACAGAACGGACGCATAATGGTACAGAGTATGCCAACAAGACATTTGATGGGATTTGTCGCGCCGGTGGTATAGTATATCTGTAAATATGCCGTGATATGTACATTGACAAGGACAAGTGAAGCAAACTTGACGCAAACGCTGCATGGCGATTGGATACTCAGAGCAAAGCCAGTTATAGGGTTGTCGATTCAGAGACTACAAAGGTCAAGCTTAGCCGTACACTGGTTTTGGATGTGCGTGTAATAACTGGCATCTATGATGAGGCTTAAGCGCCGACAGAAGGTAATCATGTTGTGTGGAAGGAAGCACCGTGATGGATGTCGAGCACGATAGTAACAAATACATTTTGCGTGCGTACCGACCTCGGTTGGTGCAGTGGTTAAGGCCCTGCCCCCGGGACCGGGAGATTGCGGGCTCGAGTCCCACTAGGGACGAAAATCCAAAGTCGAACCAACTCGGTTGGGTCGTAAGTATAATGAGACGCATTCAACCAACGTTTTGCGTGAAAAATCCAGTTGATTGGCGCATTGCGCATGACTATCATCAACTAAATGAAATGTATTAACAGTAGTAATGTTTTTGTAACACTTCCGAAAAACTCAAAACTATTTTTGGATTTCTACCAAATCCCACCACACTTCCCAAAGTACAATACCCCCGTTTCTCTATGGGTTCTGATTGGAAAATATTGGATAAATTTAACCAATGACATTTTGGTAGACTTTGGTAAAGTTCCGAATAATTCAGAACACTTCGGTAAGTTTTGGACTTTCGAAAATCTACCATTACCTAAATATCACTAGTTGCCAGCAATACCGATGCTTTGCAAGGAAGATACGTTCGATGCAATGTCAGGCAGCAACTGGTTCTTCTGCAAGAATCCCTTACGGGGATACTACCAAGTTAAACTGCGAGCAAGAGATTCGTTTTACTGCGTATTCAAAGCCCGATGGTATATTTTAGTATCCTTTTTTATGCCCATGGGACTTATATAAAAAGTCTGGGTACGTTCAATCGACTGTCCCAATGTGTATTCAGCGACATGCGTGACGTGATGCGCATCTACTTCGACGGTATTTACGTATTTACAAACAGCACAAAATAGAAGGTCATATCTCTTCGTTATATCAAGTTATTTGTCGTTGTGAGGAGGAAGAGCTGTACATGAAGCTTTCTCAGTGTCATTTCTGCGTAGCTGAAATATCATGTTTAGGTGACTTCGTCGGCCGTGGTGGTGTCCGCGTGGATCCGGATAAAATCAAAATTACCCAAAATTGGCCCACCACAAAAACTAAAAGCAGATGGAGGGTTATCTAGGCACGACTGTCTACGTGTCTCGTTTTTTTCGCGATTTTGCACAGTTGTCAGGTCCGTCCCACGACTCAGTCAATGTCAAAAAGTCCAGTGATAAGATCATCTTGTCTCCGCATCAACTGCAATGTTTTGAAAAACTGAAACTTCGCCTGTCATTACCACCTGTTTTTAAGCTTCTTGACCACACCCAGCCATTTTGGCACTCGCATGGATGCATCAAATTTTGCAAGTGGGGAATTGTTTCAAACTGAGGGAGAAACTGAGCACACCATTGCATATAATGGATGAATTATGAGTTCCGCTGAGCTAAATTACGCTGTTGGGAACAAGAGTATTTAGCAATCTTGCATGCGTTAAAGTTATTGCGTGTGTTTTTGCTTGATCGTCTGTTTGTAGTTGAGACCGACCATAAGAGTATTGAGACGATCCTAACTCAAAAGACGACAAACCGACTGTTGCACGATGGTTCAACGAACTTGCTGAGTTTCAACCACAGTTTAAGTTGATTCCTGATAACACACATGACGTCGCTATGCGCTGTCGCGCAACCCAGATTTTGAGCACAAGGCTATTTAAATAAGCTTAGAAAACCTTCCAAGCGCGGTTGCTAATCGTGAAGTAGTTGCCATCATCGGAGATTCACCTGTTGTCATTGAAGCAACAATAAAAAACCTGTACAGCTTGGACAAAAGACTCCAGGATATAGTACACAGTATTGAAGAAGGAGTTGAACTGCTGAAGCACACTCTCGACGATGGACTTCTCTCTTTATAACCCAAGAGATGAAGGGCTACTCTTAGTGATCCCTGATGATGAAGACCTTAAGAACCGTGTGATCTATGAAAACCACGATGTTCTGATCGCTGGACACCCTGGATACTACATGACGTATCTCGCTGTCCACAAAAGGTTCTACTGGAAACGAATGACCAAGTGCATCTAGTGCTATGTTATCACGTGGAACAAGTGTCAGCGCAACAAGGCCAGGAAAGTTACGCCACCCGGCCTGCTCAACCCACTAAATATTCCAAGTGGAGATGGGTTGATATTACGATGGACTTTCTCGTGTCCCTGCCGATCACCAGTGATGATTAAGATGCAATCATGGTTATCGTTGACCGTCTAACAAAATGCGCCAAGTTCATCGCGACCAAGACCATAGCGTCTGCAGAAGATCTGCTGTTCTTTTCATGAAGAATTACATGAAACCTCATGGTTTAACTAAGTCTATTGTCTATGATCGTGATTCCAAATTTACGTCCAAGTTATGGTCGTCCGTGATGACAATCTTAAAGACTCAGCATAATTTCTCATCCGCATTTAGACCACGACAGATGGTCAGACAGAGCGAACGATTCGAGGATATGTTAATACGGCGCAGAATGACTGGATCGACGATTTGCACTTAGCAGAGTTTGCGTATAATCACAGAGTGCATTCTTCAATTGTAATGTCTTTATTTTATTGAAGCCAATATTGGCAACGTTCCATACATGCCAGATGATGTTGCCGCCGACCCTGAACTCAAAAATTGAAAAAAAGTCGCGCAAAATTTCGTGATGCAGCAAGGCGTGTTCTTCAAACAAGATGCTATGAATGAAGCACAAATGCGCATGAAGACGTACTACGACAAGAACCGTAAACAACAAGAGTTTGAGAATGGTCAACTTGTTCTACTTGATGAAGAATGCCTCGACATTCATCACAAAGGCCTTGCAAAGACCGCTAAACTGGCAAGATTTGTAAGTGCTACTGTGAAGAAGGTACAAACAGATTCGTACGAGATCGTAATGTCGAAGGATCTGAAGATCCATCCGATGTTCCACCCATCACTGCTTAAGCCTTATCAAAGAGATATTAAGCGTGCCCAGCAAGCCAGTAAAGTATTGTTCGCCGATGGAAAGACTGAATGTCAACTTGGGCAAGCTGTTATCAACCACCGTTTTCGCCGTGGAAAAAAGTACAAGATTAACTGGCTCGGTGAGACAAGACGTCAGGCAACATGGGAGCCCCTCAACAACCTCAAACATATTCCAGGATTACCCCTCACCGAAATACTGGGGTCAAAGAAGGGAGGTCTTTTTTCGAAAGGGGTCGTGTACCGGATGCGTAATAACAACCGTTAAAGCTGCTTCAACAAGATAGAAATATGGGATGTTGCGTTCTATCTGGTACAGATGAAATATTTGCTAAAATACATTTAGTATAAACATCTGGGATTAGGAAAATGTATAGAGCTTATGTAAAATACGTAGACCAACCATACCAACTAATAATCTCACTTTTCATTTTCCTCTACTTCGATAACAGCCTCCTCACTTCTTCACTACCTTCCTCGAGCCCGACGCGCCTGCATACCTTATGTGGCATTTGTGCAGTTGGCGCAGGCAGTTTTGTTTCACCTCCATTACTCATAGCGCCTGGAACGATTAAGATGGTGACATGTGCAGGCTACATGTGCACCACCGTCTGGATGTCTAAGAGCCAGCCGCAACTTCAACAAACTCATTAAATCTTCCCAGGCGTGCTAGAATAATCTCGATGAGCCCAAGCTTGACAATTGATGGTCACTAAAGTATTAGAGGTGACTGAATGGTTACTTGAGCCATTAATCGCTTAGCACTTGGTTGCTTCTAATTAATCTCACTTTTACTTTTTCTAACATTCTTCAACTCGGGAGTCGCTAGCGAGCTGCATCAGCTGGTGCAGGTCACTACACAGAAATGATGGAGTGGCTTGTTTCTTCATCGATATTAAAAAAGACACCCATGGTACAGAGATTTAAAACTTAGGGCCGTGTTCGAACTCGACATAAATTGCAAATGATTTTTGCGATCGAACACATACCCAATACATCTTAAGTGCTTTTAGTCGTTTTATCGTAGATTGGTGTTTATGCTCTTTTTTGTGTCACCATTCTGGTGATCGCGCCAAGTTAAGGATTTCGGATTTGAATTCGCCAATTTAGTAACAGGAATTAAAACATTATATTTGTGTAGCGACCGAAAACACGTGTTGTACGTTTGCCGATGTTAAATCGATCAAGTTAAAGATAATCAATATTTACGTTAGTGCGCAGTCGTGTCGAACACGGCCTAGTCTTTTTTAAAGCTTTATATTTTACGATGCTTAATCTTAAAACATATCTACATTATTGCATCACCTCTAGCCCACACACCTCAATGATTAGCTACGTCTTTAGGTTATTCTTCTTAATGTCATCGTTGCGTCTCTAACGTTTTCAGCTAGAAACAAAAAAAAGCATTGTTGGAGCTTCTTGAGACAGCAACAGCAGACATATTTTCTTGACACCCAGAGTGTCACGTTCAAAAAAAGACAAAGGTCGTGTGGTGACATATCTGTTAGGAAAAATTATTACATCCAGCTTGTTGGTAGAACAGCTTTGTGCAAATTCAGAGCCCCTAGAAATATTTATGGTACCAAGGATTAGACCATACGACGAGCCGAATTCGAGGTAAAAATCTGAAGTCGCAGCTGCAGCCTCAGAAGTTTGCGACTTTATTGCATGCAAAGTTAACGACAATACAATTTCTAGTTTGTTTGGCTGGACAAAATCATTAGGTGATGCGTGCCACAAGTCACAAGTAAGGATAAAAGCGTAACCATAAATCCTGGATTTTCATCCACGCTGCCGTCTGCCGCAATTTGTTCCATTAAGCCCTCTCTAACCATCACCAGTCGAATTAAGCTAAAAGCTGACGCTTTGTACAACTGAGGATACTTTTAATAATTCACCAAGACTTTTGAATAACAATCATCAAAAACGACAACATGGTCGATAAGTTGAGATCACAACGTATCGACCATGCTGTCGTTGTTGATATTGATGAAAAGACAAGTACTCCACTCTTTCTATGTAACAAGCTGCACCAGCTGATACAGCTCGCTAGCCACTCATGTCCCCTCTGCTTGCAATCTATCTGTTAAGGAGATGGTCGCAGTAGGCAGCAAAATGAAAAGTATCGATACCTTACTGGGTCTTAGCTCGTCTACGTCAATCATTCTTATGAAACCTAAAGAGAAACTCAAGAATCTTCTGACGCCATCCAGTGGCATCATAACCGGGTTTTAGTGGCCAGGTCAATACCGGTTCTGGTCGTATTTGATATGCGGCGCTATCAACCAACACTACCACTCACCGCTTATGTTATATTCACCTGGGCCCGATGCAACTAGCCATCAAGTACTTGAGTCTGTTGGCTCCCAGAGCCTTGGTTAACATGTCCGCTATCTAGTCATTGCTGACACGTACGTGACAATGATGGCGTATCATGCCACATTCTTTGCGATGATGTGGTGACGGATGTCAACATGCTTGGTTATACCGTTAATATTGCATTTTCGGTTAGCCAGATTGCGATTTGATTATCTTACTAAATCTCCGTAGCTCCCACTTGGTGTTGACCCAGTCATTGAACATCGTAAAAAACCACATCACTTCTCAAATACATAGACTAAAGAGTCATGTATTCCGCATCAGCAGAACTCAGCGCCACCGTACAATGATATTTGGACTTGAAAATTACTGGTGCTTCACCAATCATTACCATTGTTACCGATACCGAGCGTCGGTCTTCGGTGTTGCTGCCCCAGCCCGCGTCCGTGCATGCTGTAAGATACACTTTGCTTGTACTACCGTTATAGATAATTTTGTAGTCTCTTGTCGTCTGGAGATAGCGGATAACGTGAAACGCATCCTTCCAGTGTTGCTGACCTGGATTCTCCAAAATTCGAGATAATTTCGTGGTCACATACGCCACGTCAGAATGCGTACACATTGTGATGTATAACAAACATTCAATCAGAGATCGGTAAAGTTTTGATCTCGTCTCATTTCTTTCGACCTCCGTAGTTGGCGAATGAATTATCGACAGTTTGTACCCGATTGACATAGTTTGGTCACTGACTTGACATCTACTTTGTTAAACCTTTGTACCACGTTTGAATATACCGGGTCTGTCGAATCATGAGTGTGCTACAGATTTGGTTGTTCGCCTCCATTTCAACAATAAATTTGACCTTTCCCAAAGCCTTCATCTTAAATGAATATTTCAGATCCGGTTATGTCTCCTGAACTCCTTGCTTGTCTTGGTAGCGATGATCATATCGTCAACATATAGGTACACGTAAACGTAGCTGCCGTTTTTTACATTTGACGTAGACGTATTGATCTGCTTCACTGCTACGAATTCCTATGTGCAGAAAAACAGCATGAATTGTCATGTTCCATGCACTCGGAGAATGTTTGAGTCCATAAATAGCCTTGTCTAGCTTGCACATTAAATTTTCAGAGTTAAATATAACGGTCAGTACCTCCATGTACACCTGTTCATTTAGAACACTGCAGTATAAAGTGGGGGGGGATAGTGTGGCTACACAAATACCATAATTTTTCTTTTTCAATATTTCACAATAAGTCACACTAATTTCGCACATTCTATTTGCGGGAATTCCCAAAACCCGTACCTCTTACCACGCATTTTTCAGAGACCGTAGCTGGTCAAAACGTTTCGACTCGCCTTTGTACATGACATGAAAGCTCCAATCGCCTTTGTTTTCATGCAAAAGACGAAGAAGAATGTGGTTGACACAGAAACAGACTCAAGTATTTGAGCTACACCATAATCTGGTGCTTCCGAAAGTTGATGCTATTTATCGCAGCAAGACAACGACGCCAACCTAAGACGGCTTCATCGTAAATTATCAAGGTTGGACAAATTAATGCTCCTTTCATTAGCTGAAGTACATTGATGTATTGTATCACACTGTTTGGGATACAGTGGCTGAACGAGGTAGCTGGACAAAACTTGGTAGTGTCTCCCGGAGACCAATCCAAACGCGACTGCGCACTGTATCCTGAAATTTGGCTCATACAATCATAACACTTTCGAGTTTTGTACCAAAGCGATCAGCCAAATTTTAACCACTAAACGAGAAATACAAATGATACAAATCTCACGCGTTTGTCAGAACGGTGAACTCATGGATTTAGAATCCAACGATGGAGGAAAAGGCTTGGGTGCCTCCAGGGCACGTTCCAAAGTGACTTTGATCAAAGTCGACTCAAGTGTAAACGTGTGCTATCCGATGGAAAAGAAAAAGCTGAGTCTAAAATTAGGCAAAACGTTGCAATGAAGAAACCTGTAACCCAAGTTACCCACTCTCAAATGGCTTTGCTTGTGTGTGAGAAGGTAAGCCGAGTGAACGAGTTGTTCTAGGCCAATAGTAGACGAGAAATCGAGGGTCTTGATGGAATAGAAAACCCGAAGCCAGCACAAGTTCTAAATTTTTTCGTCAATATTCTCAAGAGGAAATGCGCTGTGTTTTTAATGTTTGCACTTACCCACGGATTGGATGAGGAGGAGATCCGGGAAGCACACGAGCGAATGTAACGAGAAAACACAGCAGTAAATGCAATCATAGACCTCATCGCGGTACGTTTGGTACAACGCAAGACTTACGAGGTCAACAAAACCGTATGAATCACCGGTTTGATGTTGCGTGCCGCTGCCGCAAAACAAAATAAATTACGTCGAGGAAAATGCGGCGGAAGGAGAAGATGCCATCATGTATCTCCCTGGCATGCTGCAAGTTTGAAAGGATGTCGAGGAATCAACTACAATGCGCTCTATTTTAAACACCGTCAAGGCTCGTCTACTAGGGCATTGCACGGATAAGAATGAACTTTAGGCTTATTCCATGGGTTTGACGTGGTACGTATTTGTCATCAAATGAAGCCTCGTGTAAAGTGAGGAAAACAATGCAAAAACTTCATTTTGATGATGTAAAATAAAAATGAGTGTCTACTGAACACTAGAGCAAAACCAATTAGCAGTAATCTATCAAGTACTGACTTTACAACATCATCACTGTCTTAAGTACGTTAGAGCAACGCCGTTGTAGGCAACAAAAAATACAGAAACCTGCTGCCACTGGTAGACCGGGGGAGAAGAGTTGTGTACGCCCACAAGATGCAGCCGAATGTGAGCTGTATCCATAGAAAAGAACAAAACGAGAGAAATTATTGGTTAATTACTCCTATCATTGTCTTCAAATATGGGGGGTGTTCGTGAAATTGCACGCTTCTTCTTGTCTGACACGAAAACCCATGCTATTTTCGCTCGACTACGATTAGTGTTGCAAATACTAATCTCGCAGCGATATTATTATCGTGGGTGCAGAATTACCGAAGCCCACACTAATTTCGATTTTACATGCAAAATTTTGAGTGCGAAACTAGTATGGCCCAAACTAATGACAGTCTTTGCTGTACTGAGAACACCTTACCTGTATCTAGCTCCTCGGTCACGTATCCGTTTGTAACAATGACTGGCAGCACAACCTTATGGAGTTCATGTCGTAAACCATTGTCTATGTGAGCCTTGAGTTCCGCGCTCATCGCCTTTATCCACTCTTGCGCATCATCGCTGTTCCTTGCTTTGCTGATACGCTATTGGGACATCGTCCGCCTCACCGATATTAGCAGCGTAAGCCAGTACTGCTCCGGCTCTAAGTTCCTTCTCGTGAACTCTTGCATGATTTCCACTTAGCCGATTGTGGTGAAGTGATTCCAAGATGAACCAACTGCCCAATGTGCAATACACCTGGAGTAGTCTCTGTTTGGCCTATTTCAAATGGGACTATTAACCATGAAAATGGGACACTGTAAATCTGTTCTGACGGATTTATAGTGTAGTGCTGTGTGATTTTTCTCTTAAGAACTCTGGTTGTCTCCCTCTCGTGCGTGCTCACCAAGATCCTCTGCGCTATAGCTTCTACAGCACCAGTATGGGATGATCGGTCCCTGCATGAGGTAAAGCATTTGCAAACAAGTGTATGCGGATGTTAAGCTTCCCTTTTAACAAATATAGTGGTAAGCTACTTTGCGAACTAAAAGCATGCCAGTGCAGCACCTCCCGCCGACAGCCAACCCGATTCACCAATATAAAAAGATCAAACAAAGGGCTTTTAATCGCGACTTCATTAGACTTTAGCAAGTAGTCACATGCCTGCAAATCTCTGAAACCCAAATGCTTTTCTGAGTTATAGCCGAAAATTTAATGAATCAACTTTATATTGGGCGAAAACGTTTTATGTATATGAACTGTTGATATTTAACAGAATAAGTCGGTGCAAAGAAATTTTCCCAAAACGTTATTTTACGGTTAGGTAAAAAATATAGCGCCTGATATTAGCTATGCAAATGATATAGATGTTGATATTTATGCATAATTTGCAGAAGATGTAAACGTATGTGCTTTTGACGCTTGAAAAATGGGAATTCAATGGTAAAAAAGGTTAGTGTTCAGTTCAAAGGGAGTGATGAATTATGGATAATTTGCACTAGATGTTGCGAGTAAAGTGATTTTGTTGATGTACCTAGGTATACTTATGTAAAAGATCTCAAAAGGATGTATGAATTATTTAGGCCGAAAGTGTGTACTTAAGTATTCCCTTAGGCCCGTTCTCAATCAAAAGCGTTTTTGACGCATGCGTCGCTAGGTGCACTGCGATTGGTCAGATGACAAGTACAAAAAGAGGCGTTCGACGCAATGGTGTGAAGGAGCTGAGAAATGGCCAATCCGCATTACTCTTGAGCGAGTTTTCCCACTTTTGTAACCCGTTTAGGGGACGCATGCGCTTGAATTGCCTCGGTTGAGACTGGGCCTTACTTGCTACATATCAAACTCGCCCTAGGTAACCTTTTCAACCTAAAGCTTTCGCAGCTAAGGGAAACATTTTTAAAATGGTCTAAGAAAAGAGACATTCTCCGTTTGCCTCATTCTGACAACATACAATCAATCCCATATGGAAAAGGAACCGCACCACATGTAGCGAAAACTTAAAGAGAGTTTAAGCTTGAATTCTAGAGTACTGCTCAATTCCACACATTCAAGAACAGCAGTGAACCTTTACGGTAATTGGTGACTAAAATATCAAGATTATTTTTTTACATCCATGGTGTTCACGTTTTCTGGGCTTGGAAACATGCCGGGAAACATCGAACGCGAATACCTAGATATCGATTACTAGATGATCGTAGATCCTTTAATTACACAAAAGTCGAGTTGGTTATTTCCAAATCCATACCGATCGGGAAAGCACACACCAAGTGTCGGCAACATATACACCCTCGTCAAGCTTGTGAACGTCGGAAGAAGAGGAGAGCATCCAGTAGGTCGTGTTATAAGGATGAAAAGCTTGGACACAAGACTGCTGTGTGCGGCTCCAGAAGTCAAAAAGATGGTGTGAGATTCGCTTTACTACTGGTAACGTCGACGTCACGGCGTGGCTCGTTGACCGTAGGCATCGTGGATTGTGGCGCGACTTCTCCAATTTTGTACGTATTCAGGCCTGTCCCCATTCTCATTCCCAACAAAGGTGACGTTAAATGGCGGACGTCGTCCTTCCAATGTTTTAGGCTATGTTTCATACTAATCGGAAGAATAGTAACGCAAAAAAACTTTTTAAAAAAGCGCTATAATACAGTCACACCTCCTTATGTGGCGCACTCACGACCCAAGAAAATTCGAGTGGTCAAGATATAAAATCGCCATCTATGGGAGGATGAGATACGGTACTAACTACAGTACTTGAACTTCTTGCAGAATCGACTCTGGATTAATGAATTTTGGCAAATCCTGTACGCATTCAAGCGCGGAGAAATCATTCGAATTGCTCTTCGGTCAACCGAACGGACTGACTAGTGGGATAGGATCGAAGAATCTGATGTCGGAGGTGCTGGGAAATTTAGATGTCATCAACAAGAGCTAAAGCTAGATGTCCAAACGGGGAAAATTCTGTTGAGAAATACTGTTTTGGATGATTTTATGGTCATCTTTCGAAGCAGATCGCTTTACTTTGGTCTTGTTGCGCGCCAAGAGCATCGTTTGTGGGCTAATTGCATTGGTACAAATTTGGCCTTATTGAGTGGGATGATCTTGCAGACGAAAAAGACCAGGGAGTCGGCGCTCCTACGTTGTATACGTCCTTAGAGACGATCAGCCCTCAAGAGCTGGAAATTTATTGGGAGTGTCAGGCTTGCACATGTGTAAACTCTAACGGCGACAATCTCAGCGCTACTTGGGAAGTGTGTAGCATTCCTCGCGTTGCGCGAGCACCATACTAGCTGCCGCGACAAAAGGAGGAGAAAAATGCCAAAGAGTCAGGTGAAGATGGATTTAGTATCATGACCATATATTCTCGCGTCCTTTTGATATCTACTCTGATAAGGAACATCCGCACGATGATGAAAAATTGTCTCTGGATCTAATCGGCAACGTATTTCGCCTGTAACCCTCCTATGCCAGAGGACAAAAAGTTTCCTTACATGTATATCTTCCTGCCAGCTAATGCGACACGGGTGCACTTGATTGGATTTGACCGGGGCTCTGATGAAAAAGATAAGGAGACAATTACCACTGTTAAAGAAATTGTGGCGTATCGAACACTGAATGTTTGCACATTTTCGCTGTAGCGTCGCACGGCCATCGAAAAATTTTTTTCGTCAAATTTACGTTTGCGTCTTCGTAGTTTCCATCTGAATTTACCTTCTAACCAGGAGCCCAGTGGATCATTACTACTACGAGCTAGAGGTGATCCAACTGCGTAAGGGGTTCTCGACTTGTGGCTTCAGATACACAATTTGTGCCAGTTAGGGGAGTTCTCATTGGGAGATGTAACTGTACGCACAGTATTGTATTGTACAATTTAATACATGTACAACTTGAGAGGATATGTTATTCGCAACACCCTCCAGGATATCCCCCCCCCTGTACCATAAATCGGGTACAATGTACCGTAATAAATGAAGCACAAAGCAGTCAATTCTGCAGCAAAAGGGATTCACTTCAGTGTCGTCGAAGTCTGAAGACAGCAGTGATAATTCAGAAGGAGAGATAAGAGAGAGGAGGACAAGTCTGAGTCGGACGACGATTCGGATTATTCTTGGCCGCTTCGTCTTCGTCTTCAGAGGATGATGGCCAAAAGAGCCGTGCTGTTGGCTGAAGCAAACACCTGTAGTAACAAAAGCCAAAGAGTATTCAACCGTCAGCAGCAAAATCACTTCATTCATCAGCTTTGAAATAGCCGGTATACATGTACACTCTGTTAAACTTTTTAAAATTACCTTGTGGGGAGAAGGCCACAAATTTGAGATACATATAGCCTAATTCTTATGATAAATGACAACGCCAAGTGAATAGTTCGTAGCATATTTGTAGCTGATTCGTCGTGCTACAAAGATTCTTTGAACATAATGGGACAGAGTATGTCAGCAAGACATTTGATGGGATTTGTCGCACCGGTGGCATTGTGCATCTGTAAAGAAGGCCGTATAGTTCACATCAAAATAGACTGGCAAAGAGAATGAATCGCAAGGTAATGGAAGCGGCTTGTAGTATGATGCATTTTAAGTATCTGGATGTCCAGTGGTGGGCCGAAGCGGTTAACACTGCGGTCTACCTAGTAAACCGTTAGGTACATTGCGTGAATCCTAAGAATCAACTCTGTGAATTGTGCTTTGGAACGCGTCCAAATCTAGCTCGTCTACAAGTGTTTGGTTTAATGGGCTATGTACATTAACAAGGACAAGCGAAGCAAGCTGGACGCAATCACTACATGGTGATTGGATACTCAGAGCAAAGCCAGGTATTATGGGGTTGTACTACCAAGGTCAAGCTTAGCCGTACCCTGGCTTTGGATGTGTGTGAGATCACTGGCATCTATGATGAGGCTTAAGCGCCGACAGAAGGTAATCATGCTGTGTGGAAGGAAGCACCGTGATGGATGTCGAGCACGATAGTAACCAAAACATCCAAATGGACGTGAACATGTCCGAGAATGATGAAGGTGCCGTGAAAGACGCATGGGAAGTGGAGGACGAAATTCAACCTAATGAATTATTGGTTGAGCGGATTGAACCAGCAACAAACGTGTCTAAATAAATATCGGCAGCTGCAATTAAGTGGAGACAGCAATGTGTTGGTGTTTCATCCAAGTTGCAACACGAGAGCGAGTGCTAGTTACCCAGCCAGTGCAAGACAAGGAAGACATCCTCAGATTGCCGTCGATGACGTTGGTAATGCGAGAAGCATTGTCGTATTCGACCGTGATTAACGGTGCCGCAGACTCCTGCAAAACGATGTGGCTCTCAGCAAAAGATGATGAGATTCAGTCGTATTTGTGTAATGAAAATTGGGATATCGTCCCATGAACTAAGCAAAGAAATGCAATTGGTACCTGGTGGGCTATGGTAAGAAGCGTAACGAGGAAGGGAAGACTGTTAGGTTCAAAGCACGTCTGGTTGCTCAGGTTTTCGGCCAGCAATTTGGGGTAACCACTTTGAAGCGTTCTCACCCTTGGCGAATATCAGCTCGATTAGGGTGCTTTTCTTGACATGGTCGATGCTACGGCTCGCTGTGATGCAATACGATATAGATACCGCATTTCTCTACGGAAAGTTGGAAGAGATAGTCTACATGCAGGTGCCAGAGGGAATTCAGGCACCTACCGACTGTGCTGTGCAAATCACTCTTTGGTTTAAAACAAGCCTCACATGTTTGGAGCCAGACCATTCACAGTGTGTTTGTTGAGATTGGCCTCCCGAAGTGACTGTGGATACCTGCATCTACATTAAAGGAAAGGGTGATGCTCGTATGCTCTAATGCCTCTACGTGGATGATATGCTCATTACAGCTAAACATAAAGGTAAGGTAGAACGCATCAAGGCAAAGCTAACGAAACATTTTTGTCTAAAGGTGCTTGGCCAGGCTAAGGTCTTGCTGGAGATCGGTCAAGAGCCAGAAAAGGGCTTGATGACCTATAGTCATAGTCACTACATCACGAATGTTGCTGTGCGATTCCCCGGACGCCAGCTCGTACGACATTAAATCCATGTGATGCTGGCGGCCATCTGTCGTTTCAAGACGCACCAGACAATAATGGTGAGAGAATATAGTTATGGAGATCGCCTATTCCAATCATTCATTGGCTGTTTACTTTACATCCGTTCGTGCACCCACCCCGACGTATCCTATGCAGTCTATAATTTGAGTCGCTATGTTGAGAACCCTGGTAATCAACACGGAAAGCTGTCATCGAAGTCCTTCGCTAACTGTATACGACGCGACACCTCGGACTAGTCTACTGTGGTAATTTATCGAGAAAAGCTCGATGCTATTCGGATGCCGACTAGGAGCGCCAACTTTGATGATCGACGATGAGTCTCTGGTGTAGTATCGATGATCAATGGCGCTGCGGTGGTGTACAAGTCGAAGCATCAGCGCACGGTGGTCCTTAGCTACTACATGACATTATTATTGAGTCTCTGCACTCAAGAGGTTTCGTGGACCCGTGCACTGCTCCGTGACCTTGGTGCATTACAGCATTAGATAACGGTAGTCCTCGAAGACAATCAAGGCGTAATTGCGCTTGCAAACAATGTGGGCAGTTCTGGAAACGCCAAGCATGTGGACATCAAATACCAACTTTGTCTATGATAAGCTGCTATCCAAGGAATTGCTATTACGCTACATTGAGACGCAGAAACAAGTGGCTGACCTAATGACCAAGAGAATCGGTACCAAATAATTTGAGAAGCTGCGCCGATCCATATGCGTCCGCGAGATTATGCATTCTGATCCATAGTGGTCGAGTGGGAAGGTGGTGTAGGGTGCCCATCTATGCTGTTGTGTGCTCGAGGATTACTAGCAAGTGAGTACTTCTCATTTACGCACGATGATAATGGCGTGATGATGCGACAAGTGCTTGTATCATTCTTAAGCGAGGCCGTAGTGGATTGGTGGTGGTGGCGCCTTTGCACGTTTTACAACAAGGAGGAAACCTTAAAAACACAGACTAGTAGTAAGTTTGAGCTTTCTATAATTTACTCTCCCATTTTTCCTATTTTGCGCATATCAATGTCAATGAACTAACCCAACATACGTACAATAATGTTGACGAATTGACTGCAATGGGATATAAATGTCAAATCCAGTACCCCTTCTGAAGTACCCGTTCACACGTGACAAATTGAATTTGTGTGAATCCAATTATACAGCAAACACTTTCTCTAAGCACTAGTTCAGCTTAAAATCTAAATAACATGCTTTAAACGCATATATAGACCATCGGTAAACACTCAATACTATCGATCCATCTTTAGCTCTTCCGCTGAAATCCCATCGCAAGTCCAAGTATCTTGTGACGTCCCCGCCGAAATAGAGCTTTAAGAGCGTGCAGAACGATGCCAAATATGATAACGACAATGAAAGTAGCGGAGATCATGCCCTTGCTCAAGAAGCTGCTGATCGTCAACACCAAGCTCAGCATTTCTCGTCCTTGACAGGTCCTACAGTTTATCAAGATGGCGGTACCATGATAAAAGGTCACGTGGATCGTCGTGGCATGACACCGCATGTCATTTTTTTAGCGACTCAAACACCTCCTAGAGAGCTTAAGAACTCAACGACTGCGAGTGGTAATCCTGTTTCCTGTGGCTTTTGCAGCTCAACAAATCTCCAGTGGGTGCTTCGCTGTAAATTCTGTGGATGTGCTCGCATGAGCAACGCAATCTTTTCCTCGAGAACAAGAAGAGTTTTGTGCGGAGACCAAGCTCGAGTCTGATTCTCGGACGCTGCCGCGTTTAACTGGCGAGAGCAGCGATTTCAATGCCAGGGGTTCAATCGTATCGGATTCTGTTTTACCTGACACAAAAGCTTCGTCTCACAATGGTAAAGATGAAGTAAATACACGTTCCAGCTTTGAACAAGCGAAGACAACTGCAAAGCGTGAAGAAGACAGCGAATCGGATGACGATAGTGAACAAGTTGCCGGTGAAGAAGACGACGAGATGGTTCAGATGCTGCTCGAACGAATCGCAAGACTCGAAGCAGCACTTGAGCAGTTGGAAACGTGAACTAGGCTTCCACTTCATTCGTTTCTCCAGATCAAGCCACGCTTTTCAGTCTCAGATACTGGAACAATCGCTTTCCGAGTCATAAATGTCTTTTTCGATGGTGTCAAGACGTTGTTGGTCTTGGTGGAAAGGAGAAAGTCCTTGTGATTCGTTGCTCGTGTATCCGAAAAGCGCAATGTCTTGGCAAACGTCGCTGCCACATTACCAGGATATTCATCTTTATTTTGGATCGTAACTGGTGTTTTTTTCTAATGGCACCCGTTTGCCACTGGGTAATGTGGCGTTTCGGATGATGCTTAACGACTTGGATGCTGTCGGGGCCTTAAGGATATTCGAGAGTTTATCAAGCTGCGAAGGTTTCGTCCGCGCTTGGCTACAGATGTTGCCATGGGCCAGGAACTTGAGTTGGTGCTTGTCGACCACAAGACGTCGTGCCCATTCGTTCTTTTCTTTCATCAAGGCTTCTTCTTTCTTTAGGCGAAGGCCTTCGCCACAGAGATGGATACTTTTAAAGTATTGAGGATTCCTTGAACCATCGGCATTCGTGCCACCGAAAATCATATCTTTTGAAGGCAACGTCGAGAATGGTGGGCCAGAACACGTGTCTGGAACGCTTCGAGAAACTGGGAGTGGATAGTTGAGATTATCTTTAAACGGTTGTTTCAATTCTTCACGTCGCGCTTCACATAGAGGAATCCACGTTGAGTCGTCCATTTCGTGCGATTCTTCCGTTCTTCTGACTGTTTTTGTGTCTCTGGGTTGATCAGATTCAAGGCAAGAGACTGGAAATCGAGACTGTACGTGTATGCGGCGTCCCGGTCTTTGGAT
>MIQA02007661.1:0-11992 GCA_001887855.2 Sclerospora graminicola | reverse complement strand
GCTTGATGCGCTTTAGATCGAGCTCAAAAGCCGTATACAATCGTCGAAAAAAGCGAATGTGTGGGTTCCTAGCCAGTTGATATTCCTGTCGTTCCTTTAGCTTGAGGTGCTCAAGTTCATCATCCCTTGATCTGTCAGTCCTTCGAGAATAAACATGCGCACTTCGGTATCGAAAAATTCAATCCCAGTAATGACATCCACGTTTCCGTGTTCACACTCTTCTTTCTCCTTCTCGCTCAATTGATACAATGACAAGGAGGAAGAAGAAACATGAGGCAACGACTTCATGTTGATGCTTCTCATGGCTTTTGTGACGTCAGTAAGATGTGATGAGAACGACTCGAGAGAAGTGCAAGCCATTTGTTGGTTTGAGCAACGTCTCGGCTTGATTCTCGTTTTCTGAAGTCAAATGGATTGGAAATTGGAGCGCGACTTGGATACTCAGCGACGCACCCGTCGAGATATACGCACCAGGCTCGAAACGAGCTTTTTTTAGTGAAATGGAGTCACGAATGGATGCTAAATCGCTGCGTTCGCTTTTCGTGGCCATATTTCGAGCATTGACTCGCTGTTTCGTTGCAATGAAAGGAACCATGGTTTTTCTGTCCAAGACACGTGTGCAGAGGAAAACAAGTGAAATTCTGAAAATTTTTGGCGAGAAAACGGAAGGATGTCTCCCAGAAAATCGGTCAAGTCGGTGACTTCTGAAGGTGGAAATACAGCTTGAAGGCTTATAGATGCAGCCTATCAAGCTGTCCGAACGGTCTATCGTGAGCGTGTGTACGCGCTTATGTGTAGCAAAAGTTCATCTGGACTATTGTCGCTATATTTTTCGATAATACAACTCGGGTATTTGATCGACGAATACTTGCAGTGGCAAAAAGACGAATGACGCCGGACATTGTTGATTACGTGCTTCTGAGATGTTGAAAGACGTCGACCTTCAGTTTTATGACTCAAACCTGGAACAATGCAATGTGTGCAAGCGCTCGAATTAGCAGTGTGTAATCACTTTGCCGCAGCGGCGATTTATTGTGATCTAAATGGAGTTAAAAAATTCACGTAGATCGACTCAAACTGGAATGCAGCAGCATTGTGAATCTGTCGAAGAGCGCTGCAAGGTCGTCCGTCATTCCAGCTAACGAGACGTTCTTATTGCTCGCCATCTTAGCGTCGTTGTCGATGTCGCTTTACGCTTCCAGTGTGATGAGTACAGAAGCTACTACTCACATTAATCGGGAAGAAGTACTGTATTCACAACATGGCGCAACTCCAGATTTTGGTTAATCTCAACAAGGTGCTACTCCAGATTTTGTTTAATGTGGATATATTACGAGACTGATGAACGCATTCATGAACGCCCATTAGCAACCCCATAGAAACAACAACAGAAACAGAAAGCAGCAAAAAATACGCATTATTGATCGCATGGTGAATCGAAACGCAGACGATGAAAATTTCAAGTTCTGAGAGATGCAAGTAATCTGATCGGTTCTGGAGATGGTTTGCTTGCGTCGACGTGCACCAGCTTCAGTTCAGGTTTTGAAGCCTTTAGCTGCGAAGCTCTATCGATGTTCAGATCGAAATTTCGCTGAACAAGTTCGGCTGTTGTGTCCATACTGTTCGCAAAAGCCGCATTTGTTCGAAAGTCTACTCGAACCAACAACGTATTCATATCCAGACGGGTTCCTCTGCGTTGACTTTACTTTGGCATTTGTTGAGCCGGCTGGCCTACCTTTTCCTTGAATTTGTGATGGCTCGCCAACAGATATACTTGGACCTCTCGTCACGATTAATCGAACTTGCTCTCTCAAGTCGATCTTCGTGTGCGTTGGAGCTGTTTTTAAATACTCTTGCAGCACTGGGATCGGGTTGATATGGTCGTGAAGAACTTGATTGCTATGGAACTCGCTTGTGAAAAGGGGTCGAAGATGCCACTGCGGGTTTAAGTCGGAGAGTTGAAGCTTTTGGAAATTTTGTTTTAGGTGCGTGAGAAAGTGGGCACACGAAAGGCCCATCGTTGTAGTGAATCTATGTGTGCATTCACCACCATCATGTTTTTGAAAGTGTTCATTCACTTGACGGAGCGCGAAGCCTGAGACTTTGTTGGCGACATCTGTATATACCAAGTCTTCGACAAAGAAATAACGTTTCAAGGAGTCATCTGAGTGCGCTTTTTGAAGTTCGTGAATCTGGTGCTCAATTGCCAGGTTAGATTCCTGGAAAAGGCTCAGCAAATCTCCGACTGATGAAGACAGGAACTTTTTGAGGAAGGCATTGCTCGACTCCGCTCTCGAAGTTGTCAAGCTGCCGAAGTGCAACGATTTTCCGACCCATGCGTCCGCTAATTTTTCTTTGTGGATTAGCCAAGTTGACTGGAGATAGTTGACAACTGCACGTTTGTCATTGAAATCCGTTTTCACTCGATCCAGCAGGCGTTCAAGGCTTCTTCTGTAACCTGATTATACAGTTTTTTCCAAGCATCCATAAGGTGATTCCACCGGCTTCCTTCAGTAAAATACTTTTTTACATTTTTGAACAACGTTTTTGTTTACGTGTCACTTTCATAGAATCCGATTAGCGTGCGGAAAAATATTAGCTGAAGCTGCCAAAAGAGCTGCCTCATTGTCACTGACGAGAACAGTGGGACCGTTTTGGCCCTTTAGCAGACTTTGAACAGCCTGGAGCGCCCACTCGTAATCTGCCATCTCTTCCCGCTTTAGGAGGATCAAGCATCCCATAAGTGGCTTGTAAATCGGGGTGAGGCCAGTGCACACGAGCAATGGGCAACCAAACTTGTTTGTCTTGTACGTGCAGTCGAACTGCAAGACAGCGTGGAATTGGCGTAAAAGATCAACTGACTTCGGGTGCGCAAACAACAGATGTGGAATGCTGCTCGTTTCGTCACATCTGTATTGGAAATGGTACCCATTGGCTTGAATTTCATCGAATAGTGCCTGTACAGTACTTCTCCCATTCAAAAAGAGTCGTTTGTTTCGCTGTTTCTCGTTGTAGATATCCTGTTGTACGCCTCGAAAGTCTTCATACTCCTGCCGCAAAAACGCAAGCTGCGCCCTAGGTTTTACACCCGCTGCTTCTAATCGACCCCTTTGCTTCCTCTGTTCCTGGGACAGACGGCGGGCGAATGCATGGACTCGAATATCTTGGCTAAGGTCATGGTTGTGTCTACCTTCACTGCGCACAAAACGCCATTTGTTGTCTACTCCTCGCTTTCCAAAAAAGCGAAGTCCACAACCAGTTTTTTTCGGTTTTGTGCTTCGTTTGGTAGCTGTCGAGACGTGATACCCTCCTCGATCACAACAGCTCACGATAGATCCCTTTTTGTTACACGAACGAAGAATCCGAAGCGAAAAACTGGCATCCAATGTTTGAGTTTGTAGAGAATTGTAGAGATCTCTTGACGAGTCAAATTCCGTATTCAGCCAATCTACGGAAGCAACTGATACGGAGCGCCAGTCGGATCCTGAAAAATCGATATCGTGCCCTTGGAGTGCAACTTCACCAGCACAAACCCGGTCGCTTTGCGGATTTGCTAATACCTGCCGACCGGAATAGGCCATTGGTGCGGAATCATCGCATGGCTTCCCTTCTATCGCATTGTGCGTGGTGTTGAGCTTCATTTTGGTAGATTGTGTAAACGCCGTAAAATTTGGTGCAAACTTCATTTTAGAAATAGAAATGCTGCATCCTTTTTTTGTAACTGGGGGTCAACGTATCAATTCGAGGGGGTCAGAATAATGTTTCCCTAACTTTAAGGCGTATTATACAGTAACTTAAAATGCATTGTATTTTATACGTATAACGTATATTTTTTTCAGATACTGGAATCGATTATAAGGATTGAAGCGCCAACCATTCTAATTCCCTAGGACACCCTAAACTAGCGTAAAAATAGCTTTTTTAGAATATTGAGCCTAAGTATTACATGACAAGTGGTCGCCGCCCGCTACGTGAGCGGTAGTTTTAATACTGATGATCCCACACTGGGTTTATTTTTTTTGGCTTCCATCACTCACGATATGCAAGTATGTAACTTAAATAGAAGGAGTGCCTCTACCCTCCCCCCCAATTGGTTGAAATGGTCTGTAATCACTTTCCTGCGCTATCATTGGCCAGCAAGGGCTGTTTTAGCATTTGATTGGCTCAGAGGGGAACCTTGGGCACTGGAGGGGCGCTACGTTTTTAATATTACAATAGGGGTTCCCGTGGTTTCACGGTGGCTGTGTGATGATGACTTTGGCGTCCACTTAAACAGACAACACTATAAGAGTCCAAGAAGAAGAGAACAAAGACAAAGGCGTGTTGGTGGGACTAAGAGCAGCATTGTATGTTTCTATTGAAAGCGAATGGTCGTTTGGGATGGCGGGTACTCTTAGGAGTGACATGTTGTGATATGAGTAAAGCCAGGGGGCCTTACTCAACGTCTATTGGTTGAAAGGGTCTGTAATCACTTTCCTGCGCTCTCATTGTGCCAGCGAGGGCTGTTTTAGCATTTGATTGGCTGAGAGGGGGCACCTTGGGCACTGGAAGGGCGCTACGTTTTTAATTATATAGATGATACGATAAATACATAGGCCGTGTTCGAACTCGATATAAATCGTTTTATCTCGGGAAATAAAACGATTTCTGCGATCGAACACACATCCAATATAAAGTGCTTTAAGGCACATAAATCGTTTTATCGTAGATTACCTATTTTGATGCTTTATGTGTAGGCTGTCTATTCTGACCGCCCTCATTTTTATTCCTGTCCAAGCCACAAATGTAAGACATATGTTAATGAATTCCGATTTGAACAAATGTAAGACATACAGTAGCCAATTGTATAGATCTCCGCCGCCCAACGCTGATTAAACTTGTAGCTCTATATTCTTTACACACATAGTTAACCTGACATGCCTTCACATGGCTCGTAAGACATGGTTAATAAAGAATGTGACCGGGCTTGCCCTCGTTTCCAAAGCAAGTCGTCACTGATTTTTTTTATAAATTATGCTGTACTGGTACAAGCTGGTGAACCTGTCTGCATGATCATTTGACGCAACCTTTTTAATGCGGGCGAAGATTGGTCATGCATGATGTTGACAAAGGGCTTTTTGAAGCCTGGGATTGAACGGCTACGCATCGACTTTATTGTGCCCATTTGAAGCTGCAGGGACTCAGCTCCTCTGCTAGTGACAGATCGCTCGAGTTATAAAAAAAAACTTGACGTTTTCCTTCCAGGTCATGCACCGCCACAAATACAGCGAGTTGACCCACTCTATCATGGGTTTGTTCGATGGAGCTGCGAATTCCGAGACGCGCGGCTCGCCCAGTTCCATACGACAACCTTCCACTCGCACAACTTTGGCAGCCGATACGGTAAAACGATGGGGAAATGTGCCCCTTGACGACTTTCAACGCTTATTTTAGCGACGTGTCCAGCAATCTCGAGCTTGTCCACAACCGCACCACCCTTCTCCGAGTAGATAAACTTCGAGTATTTGCCTGACTGCTTGCTCAGGTACACCATGGCCTGGTTGTTGCACCAAAGTGTCGGAGGCTGCATGTACTCGAGCTTGAGCTCGTCCAGCAGCTTTCACAACGCCATCATCAAACCCACAGAAGCGTTATCGCTGCATATCAACAGTATTGATAGATTAGTACAAAATGTAGCGAACAATCAGGAGAGGGGATCGGTGCTACATACAGGCAAGTCGAGGGGACTATGTCACTTGATGAAATATCCTTCTCGGTACATGTTGAATATATTTCGCTTTGTCTTTTTTGGTAGTAGACGAACAATTGATTCTTTACAAATGATTTCGGGGGTCGCTTGACGGACGTACTCATGTAGAAGAGCGTTTGAATCAGCTGGTAGTTTACAGAAAACCTATGACACTTAATTGGTAAAGAGGTCACCTTTTGCTTCTGGGACTTCTTACCTGTTGAGTTCTGATTGTCGGTCGTGATAGCAGCAAATGGAGGAAGGCATGCTAAAATTCACGTGACAGTGGAGGACGCGACACGTTAATAATTTGTAAGGTGCTATTGTTTAACTACCCCAGATTAGTGACATGAATTAAACTATTTTATTTTTGTGGCGACCGAACACACGTGCTGTACGTTTGTCAATGTTAAATCGATCAAGTTAAAGATAATCACGATTTACGTTAGTGAACGCGCGTTTCGACCACGGCCATAATGTTTAGTATCACTTACTACTTTAAAACAATACGGATCAAATGGGACACGACAATCTGTATTGTTGACATTCCACTTTCACATCAAAGGAAATATATGCTTAAAATAATTTATAGGACGGAGGTCATAATTACCACGCAACCCCTGTAAAAAAACCAAAAAACGTAAGTATTTTTTATACAGTACATCGGTCATCGATCAGTTGAGGTAAAATTGTGAGTTAAAATAAGTTAAGTATCAACATTTATATTTTGCGTCATCTTCTAAATATTATATTTTGTTTGAATGAACTTCCTAAGTACTCCCTCCGTCCCAAAGTTATTGTCTGATTGTTGTTTAAACAGCGAGATTAAGGTCAAAAATACTGTTTTTTATGTTAATTTTTGTATGAAAATATAGAGATTTAAAAAGGCTTCATTTGCTGATATTTTGAGGGCTTACGGGTTCCGCTACCCGAAGTTGTGGTCCGAAAACTACCTCTAAATTTGGAAGTAATTTGACCGAGCACCGGCAGGTAGATGGATTTCGCACCTGCCTCTGCCGATCAAGGAGCTGGTGATGGTGGAAACCAGCTTTGCATTGATACAAATTCTTTTGTTGGAGGATAAATTTTTCGATAAATGCGAAGTGGTTGAAGATGAGGTACCCGTGGTGCTATTATTCCTATTAGTAAGAAGAATTTGACTGAAGGGCAACGGCGGGCGGTGTACGAATATCTGTAACAAGCTCTGTCGATGGGAGGCTGCGGTATGTTGTTGTAAAAGCCGCTTCAGAAGTATTTGGTGTTAGCACGCGTACATCAATCGGGTATGGACTCGCGGTAGAGAATCGCTGGCAAATGGTAATGTATTCGCTGATGTGTCATCTCGAATGTTTGGAAAGAAAGGGCGTGCAAGAGTTGATATTGATATTTGAATATATAAGATGATTGATAGACGTTTGCGAAAGAATATTCGCTCAGCGGCATGTGCTATTAATGTATCCAAATCGACTCCCCATCGTCGCATCACCGAAGGCATCATCAAACGTCATACGAATGCGTTAAAGCCATTTCTAACAGATGAAAATAATGTTTCTCGGCTAGCTTACGCTTCAGTTAAATTGAGGCCTCGACACTTAAGGACGGTGATCCTTGGTTTTACAGCCAATGGAATCGCGTTCATATTGATAAAAAATGGTTTAATTTAACCGAAGCATGTGGGACATTTTATCTCGCCGCTGATGAAGAACCACCCCATCGAACAGGAAAGAGCAAGCGTTTTGTATTAAAAGTAATGTTTCTTGCTGCAGTAGCGCTACCACGCTTTAATCCTGTCAAGAACCAATGGTTTTCGGGAAAATTTGGAATTTTCCCGCTCGTCTATCGTCCTTCTGCGCAGCGCTCATCAAAAAATCGCCCAGCCAGAACAATGGAAACAAAACCAATTCAATCGGTAAACAAAGAGGTCACGAAACGATTCCTGATAGAGTATGTGTTTCCAGCAATTCGGAAACAATAGCCACGACGCCCAGCAAGTAGCTTCGAAACAGGTCCTATCAAAATATTAGTCCAATAAGACAACACCAAGCCTCACCCCAAGCCCGATGATCTCGACCTGATCCGAGAAGGTGACAAAGACGGATTTCAAATCCGTCTAGTCTATCCAACCTCCCAACAGTCCCGATATGAACGTTCTTGATCTTGGTTTGTTTTTCGAGCAATACAATCGCTACAACACCAGCAAGCCCCAAACAATATCGATGAGCTCATCGAAGCTGTCGTAAATTCGTTTAATTCAATGGGCTCTAGGAGCTGAGATATGTTTTCCTATCGTTACAGAAATGCTGGTAGAGGTGATGAAGTGCGGCGGTGGAAACAATTACAAACTGCCCCATATGGGCAAAAAAAAACTAGCACGAGAAGGTCTTCTACCGAATAACATCACTTGGCCAGCAGCCTTGTACTACAGCGCTCGAGATCGTTTATCCAATCTCACCAGGTAGCTATCCACATATGAACTTGTATAAAAAAGACTAGCCCTCGGCATACTTCCCAATTCTTCCAAGAACCATCAATACATATGCGTCAGCTCATTTATCTGTTTTCTCTATTAATTCCACCACTAAACTTGTAAAGAGGGGCACTCGTGTTTTCGAAGTTTGTTCCCATCTACTGTATTTTATCAAGGCTTTGCAGTGAATAGTTGGTTTTAATTTCGTTCTCACAATGCTCGTTCCAGTCCTTAGCAGTTGACATCCATCGCTTCGTACTCCATATCTTATGCTGTATTTCTTCAGATTCATTCGCATTTTCAAACGTGCTTCTGCTCCAGGAACATGGCGAAGTTGCTTCTTTGGCTTCTGACAATAATTCAGCACTGACTTTGTTAACCGTACAGCTTGCTGACCCGTAACTTTGAACGAGCTCGAGTACATCTTTGGACGTTCGCTTTGCCGTTCAAATAAACAGTTTTATTCGCAAAAACGGCAACAATCTTTGCTGCGGACACATTGTAGATGGAGCAGAAGGGATGAAAGATTTCCCGGGAACTACCTCACTTAGGTTTGGCGTGCTAGTCGTAAAGCTGAACAGTCGAGATCCGAGCATGTGCATCTACGGATGTGAGTCGGAGATTAGCATGTAAAAGAATTTGGGGTTATCAAATTCACTCATTAATTCCGAGTCAAACGGACCGTTGCGATCTTTAAATGCCAAAAACTCTTCCATGAACTGTGCGATAGCTTTATCATGCAAGCGCAAAGCACTCAGCGTTGATGATGATATACAAAACCAGCTTCAAAAATATCGCTTCGCATACTTTCCAATCCAAAGCCATTGTAGCGGTGGTTGATGACAAGAAAATTATCGGTGCTGAAGATTGTAATTGAAGCTATATCCCAATACCATGAGTGGCTGATTGTACATCTTCCACATGTCATCCACTCGCTATATCAAAAATCTCACTTGCTCGGCAGAACGCCCTTTAGCTGCCGTATCCTCACAATCAGACAGAATAGCCTTGCACAGCTGCTGCATTCTTCCAAATTGATATAAAATGGCAGACAATGAGAAGGCTAATGCGGAAGCATTACTCATCATTCGGTACGTCTCCTTCAGAGGTGACATTAACTCGCTCAATGTCATCACATTATCCCGAAATTCCGGATTCCCAATTATTTAAATAACACGACTCGAAAGCCCACATTCCATCAGTTCGTCGACAGTATTTCCTGCACTATCTTTTCGTATACTTTCACTTCTTCGTTTGTTTATTGATTGACTTCCCACGTCCCGGATATGATGAAGCTTGAACAACCTTTGAAGAGATAATTTTGATCATGTCTTCGTAATGTCGAACAGAATCTACAGCTTCAACGAAAGAATACCAATTTTGCCGCGTAGGTAAAAGAAGCATAGCATCTGGATCATCGCATTCACGCCGCAATATTTTCAGTACGCGTCTATTGGAGAACGTCTGAGTGAGCTCGATAATTTCACTAGCAGACGCTATTGACTTATGTGACGCTGTCACGACAATTCCGAGAAGCATCTGCAAGACATTTGAGAAACAAGGAAGGACTGGAATCGACGCACTTGCACACTCGCTTGAATTGATGGCAATACGAGACGCTGCGCATACTAGCACAGTATCGGCAACAATGGTGATCACATGTATACCCCTGTCTTGTATAGCGGCCAAGCTGCTCTTTATTCTTTTGGCTATATCTTCGGAGAGCCTCCAGAGAGCTTTTCCTGTTTTCTATGTCAAAAACCTACAGATTGTTGCTTCACCACGAGCATTTACGAGAGAGAAGAACGAAGCTTGATCGAGGACACTAGGTCACCCACCAATTCACAGCTAGCGTGACTCCAACTTGCTCGTCTTTCATCTTTAAGATTTGCTTTTCATGAGAATCAGCCCCCAATGACAGAACCAAATCAGTACTTGGAAGCTTTACATCTGAATAGACATCTCGAAACAACTGAGATGATTGCTCCGATTGCAACCAATCCCAGGAAAGGCCTGTTAGCAGCGTCGATGACACAATTAGCTTGTTTACGGTTGCGGCTTCGGCGCGATTGTTTATGGGTTGGTTACTGTCCAGTGTAGGAGACGAGTTTAGTTGTAGTTCACCTTCCTTCTCCGTACAACATTGCTTTCCAAGCGGCACCAGCCCACTCGAATTCCTTGACGAAGAAATATCATCTTCAACATGTAACTGTCTCGATTAAGGCATTATACAAGTATGTCTTGCGGTCGTGTCCATAGGCAGTAGTATGGTAAAGTGACTTATGAATTAATTGATGGGAAGGTGTGAAGTACTTTCCAGAGGGCGCCTTCTGATTGGCAGAAAATGTGAACCAAGGGCATAGGTGCCGGATGGCCGTCGCCATGCGTATCTACCAGCGGCCGGACGGCGCCAGGCCTGGAATCAGACCGGATGAGTACGACTGAAGACGTTGATAGTTGGGCTAGCGGACTAGGCGGACAGGACGACCTCGGATGGTGGACGGCCGAGGGGCGGATTGGTTGGAAGGTATGAGCGAAGGGGCCTGAAGGAGGGTGAATGTTCTAGAGGACGAAAGAGGCACCCGGAACGAACGTGGAGCTACCAAGGAAGTGCTAACGCCAGCGGCCAGGGAGCTTGGATGGATGGCCATCCGGCCGATCCGGCTGGGTTCGATGTACCGGCCGGGCTGGTACCAGCTAGGTTCGGTGTACCGTCCGGGCTGGTACCATTTGGGTTTGGTGTACCGTCCGGGCTGGTACACAAAATCGGAGTTAACCGGGCTACTTCGGGTAAGACACATGACTGTCCAGCCGGGCTATTTGGGGTAGGTTACACAAAAGAGAGTATTGGATATAGGGATAAATCAGTATACGTTTCGCTTTCTTAGACACCAGTCGCTTCTATTGGTTCACAGCGGAGGGCTAACAAGGTCCCCTCTTGCTGCTATTGGTTTGCTCGGGGAAGGTTAAGGTAACCCACCGGAAGTCCCCTGACCGGGAGTCGCGGCGCCGCGTATACTCACCTCAAGTCGCCCGTGTTTTGAACACGGTAAATTAAGTATTGGGAAATGGTAACGTTTTGGCCTTCTATGGAAGATTGTGGAGTTATATTTGGATTCCCCTTTACGTACACGTTTGGATTTACCCTTCATTGTTATTGGTTTGGCTGGCCGATCGATTATTCTCGGTCCAGCCGTCGCAGTATACAAACTTCAAGTATATTGCCAGTCGAGCTCCCCGGTGAAGATTTCCGCCCAGGAGCTACCCCTAGTCCTAACCCTCGTCTCCTTATTCGACGGACTTTACACTTTTCGCCCTAGGGTCTATCAAGAGAGCGCAACCGCCAGTACTGACGGGTACACAAGGTGAGCTTTTAACATGGATCATCCAAGTCGTCACGACCAAGGTGATGAAGTGACCGATCCAGCCGGCCGGATGCCGGATCGGATCATGAATCGGATGGACGGAGTACCCCCTCCGACAGTCAGTCGACTGGGCCCCCTGTGGGTGTTCGCATCTCAGGAAGAATTTCTGAGAGCGACTACACCACAATGGTGCGCGTGCCCGGATCTTTTGGTGACCCTGCATATCACCGCGAATCCCTAGCGGGCGAAAGACCTAAACCTGTCAAATTTGTAGAAGATGTTGTGTCGGCTGCATTGGGGGAAGGCATATCGCCCCCAATGCTGCTGAAGATGGAAGGATGCGATGGTCGCCTCGGATTGGGGGAGTTCGAGGTTGACATTAAAGAAGAAGTTACTCCCCTAGAGGCTCCGCCGGGGGCGGATTGCGGTACT
>MIQA02007658.1:0-14745 GCA_001887855.2 Sclerospora graminicola | reverse complement strand
GACACAAGTCGCTTTCATTGGTTCACAGCAGAGGGCTAACAAGATCCCCTCTTCCTGCTATTGGTTTGCCCGGGGAAGGATAAAGTAACCCACCTGAAGTCCTTCGACTGGGAGTCGCTTCGTCGTGTATACTCACCTAAAGTCGCCCGTGTTTTGAACACGGTTATATCTAGTATTGGAAAGTGTGGTAACGTTTTGGCCTACTGTGGAAGATTGTGGCGTTATATTTGGATTCCTCTTTACGTACACGTTTGGATTTACCCCTTTATTGTCATTGGTTTAGCTGACCGATCGATTATTCTCGGTCCAGCCGTCGCAGTATACAAACTACAAGTATATTGCCAGTCGAGCTCCCCGGTGGAGATTTTCGCCCAGGAGCTACCCCTAGTCCTAACCCTCGTTTCCCTATTAAACGGACTTTTAATCTTTCGCCCTAGGGTCCATCAAGAGAGCGCAACCGCCATTGTGACGGGTACACAAGGTGAGCTTTTCGAACAGGGATCATCCAAGTCGTCACGACCACGGTGATGGAGTGACCGATCCAGCCGGCCGGATGCCGGATCGGATCATGACTCGGATGGACGGAGTACCCCCTCCGACAGTCAGTCATCTAGGCCCCCCGTGGGTGTTCGTGTGGTAAAGCGATCAGAAAATATTGAGAATGAAGTGGACCACACATGGCCGTTGATTGGTGACGATGGAACACCCATCAACATATGACGGTTGATGGGTGGGAAAGGCCGATCACAGTTACGATGAAAAGGTGGCGGACAACGGGTATTCACGATGTGAAGAAATCAGCCAAGTACTGTCATTACGCCCAGTCCCAGACACTGATGGAACGATGGAGATCACGATCAAGATCGTTATCTCAATTACTAAGTGGAGTTCCCGTGGATGTAAAACGAGGTGAGCAACTGTTGACATGACGTGTCAGGGACAGCCGTCTAGCCGATCTATGAACGATATAGTGGTTGAAGTTGATCATGACACGAAGTTACGGCCTGATCGGCCGATTATGCCCGAGAACTGAAGGTTAGATGTGGAATGAAGTCGGGCATGTGGAGTGACAGGTTGTGTAAATGATGATCACTGATGGATTCGTCCAGGAAAGATAAGGAAAGTCCCGATCAGGCCCGATCGGATGAAGTCAGTGTGATATGGTTGCCCTGACGAGGTATGGAGGTCGGAAGTGTGGCTTAGCAGATGAATTGAGTCGTGGTGATGGTGACCCAGAGCGTTGCCGAGGTGATCAAGGGCTGATCGCCCTGATCACCACCTGATCACTCGGCTGATCACTATACCGATCGTGATCAGGGCTGATCAGCCTCTGATCAGCGTCCAGATGCGAAGGCAAGTAAAGTTCTCGGTTAAGTCGGGCTGGATACGAAGTGGGCAGGTGTTAGAAGAGCAGATCTCGAGTGGTTTCAAGGTCGTTTATCGAAGATCGGGATGGGTTGAAGATCTTTCTAGGAGTCGGGTCGTGATCAGGGCAGAAGTGGTACAGATCAGCTTGAAGGTGCGGCCAGGATGGGCAAGGTGGTGCTACGCAACCGTGCGACGAAGTAAATAGGTTCGAAGTATAAGTCAGGCATGAGTTGATGTACGGTACACAGGTATAGGACATTGCATATATAATAACAGGTTTTGATTTTCCCCCTAAGCAAAGAGTCGCTCCGCCACGTGTTGCGGTCATTGGGAGCACAGGGTTGATTAGTCCCCTCTTGCTCAACTAATTCCCGGTTAAGACGCGCTTAGACGCATTTTGGCTTACCGGAAGACCCCCGACGGGTTTGTTTAGGTGATCGAACCTCACCCTCAACGCACACGTGTTTGGAACACGTCAATAATATTGGAAAAGGTTTTGTGGAGATAACGTTTGTGGATTACTGTGGAAGATCGTGGTTTGATCGCGTTTTCTTGGTTTCGTTTTATCTCTCTCTCATTGGCTGGCCTGATCAGACGAACTTTCCTGATCAGTGCCTAGATACTGATTAAGTATCGACCCCAACCCGTTCTCCGGTGAAGATTTCCACCCGAGGACACCCCCCGTCTCGAGAAGGTCATCCCCTCCGACCTGATCAAGATCATCGTTTTCGTCACCGAGTCCACCTAAGTGAGTGTAACCACCCCCGATCAACGGGTACACAAGGTGAGATGAAGATAAACATAGATCCTGACGCGCATGAAGACCGGCCAGATGACCGGGAGGATCAGATCAGTCACCATAATGGTGATTCATCTGATTCTGATGCTGATCAGGATCGACGGAGTACCCCCTCCGATAGTTGGTCGTCCGGGCCAGTGGGTATCCGGATTCCGCCCAAGACTTCGGTCATGGATTTGGAAATCGGCTCCACCACAATGGTGCGCGTGCCCGGATCACTTGGTGACTCAGGATATCACCGTGATTCCTTTGATGATGAAAAAGATGTGAAAATCAAAGTGGAGGAAACTTTTTCGGGTGTATTGGAGGAAGGCGTATCGCCTCCGATGCTGTCCATTTCTAAAGGAAGCGATGATCGACCTGGTTTGGTGGAGTGCCAGGTCGAGATTAAAGATGAAACAACTCCCCA
Source organism: Sclerospora graminicola (assembly GCA_001887855.2). Lineage (NCBI taxonomy): Eukaryota > Oomycota > Peronosporomycetes > Peronosporales > Peronosporaceae > Sclerospora > Sclerospora graminicola. Next base: position 12,169 of record MIQA02007658.1, on the reverse strand, counting down.
CATGGCCCCGATCGGGGCCGATCTGGGTTATAGTAAAGTTGACTATAACCCAGGAAAGGATCGAGGTGCTAACCTTGATCCTATGCATAAGAAGAAAATGGAAAAAGACAGAAAAAACATGGGGGCGGATCATTGCGATCCACCTAAAAAATATGTGAAACCTAAACCGAAGATCTTCGAGGAAGACGAAGAGAAGATCGAACCAGCCGAGAAGACCACTGTCCAAGATGTGGAACGACTGTTCTATCTTCGAGAGTTTCACAAGTTCCTGGCTACCAACCGAGTGATGAAGATCATTAAACCTAAGATCATCGGGAAGCTTGAAGGTCGAGCGACCCGGCCGGTGATCACAGGCAGTCAACTTGATCTGATCAGGAACCTCTTGACGCAGATCGACGAAGTTGGCTTCACTACTGGTGCCTTCGACGCGAATATGCTGTTCGATCTGGATCAAGAGACGATCAGAGAAGCTATGACAACTCTGTATGATCACCTTGCCTCGTTACTAGGGGCGAACCCAGTGGTTCAGTCGCCGATCGCGGATCCTTCGCACCGATCACAGTTGGTTGAATATCCTATGGATATTGAGTCGATATATCAATCGTCATCACAATCTGGAGCGGCCTCCACCGACTCCTCGGTTGGGATCACACGTATGACGTTGGGCCCGAAAGGGATCAAGCAGATCGACCCCAAGATCGAGCCGCAGAACAGGAAAAGGAAGCCTGAACCTGGTCGAGTCGGATCAGATGATAGTTTTGAAGATGCTCAAGAAGTTCCACAGAACAATCCGACTCCCAGCACTGGTCATACCAACATGCCGGAGGTCCCAGAACAATTGAAAACCATGTTCGCGACTATGATGAACCGATTTGCGAGTGAACAATATGGATTACCTCAGGACGCACCTGGGCAAGGTCAACCATGGCGATCAGCATCGAACATGAATCAGTCCGCTGAGAAACCGGTCAAGAGACCCGTGGACGTGGATATGAAATCAGGCCGATCAGCCGGAATTGTTCGTTCGATATGCCAGGCCAATCACCAAGATCAATTTCACCGATCACCCCCACGGAGCGATGTGGACATGGAGTCAGAAGGCGAGATCAGTCAGCATTTCGATCCAGATGATCTGGACATTGAGATGCCTCGTAGGGCGAATATGGCCTCCGCGCAGGCATTTGACAGTGAATCCGGAACGATCACCCGAGTGCGAATGTCTGCGATCTCGGAATTGAAAGATTTCACCGGCAAGGATATGGATGACGATCAGGCCAGAGCTTGGTTAAGTCGGACTAAATCAGCTTTTCTGAGGGACAAGACACCGGAAGGTGAAAGATGCCTGATCTTCGCTGATCTAATGAAAGGTCCGGCCAAGAACTGGCTTAAACAGCTGAGTCGAGAAGTGCGTCTGAAGTGGCCTCGTTTGTGTGAAGAGTTTGAAGAACAATATTGCAATTCGGGGGTGTCTGTCGCTAGACAGTACTACCACATGAAGAAAAGATCCGACGAGACGCCGATCGAGTACTTACATCGGTTGAATGTTGCTGGTCTACGCGCGAAAATGCCGATCAAGGACCCACGACACCCGGATATAGCTCGCGAGCATGTCGAACACTTCATTGGTACTCTGGATAATCGCGATCTGGCTGATCAGCTAACCCTGCTCCGTATAAAGGACTCAGAACAACTGGAACTGACTCTGAGGACGCTGCAGCGGGCCAAGAGTCGACAGCCCAAGGTCGAGGTAGGATCGAACCGGTACCGGTCCAAGCCACACCCTGATCAGGGCAAGATACCGGCAGCCCGACCAGCCAGAGCGATTCGAATGATCGCGAAGAAATCAGACAGTTCAGGCTCTGAAGAAGAAAGTGGTCAGTCGAGTCTGAGCTCGGACGAGGAACAGTACTGTCATGTATTTACGACGGAACCGATGTATCGTCCGAGATCATCGACTAATGGTATGGACCGACGGAAACCTGGTGGTATTCAACCTGATCAGGACCGATCTCGGAAGAAATGTGTGCATTGTGGGTCGTCCAAACATGGAGATCGTGATTGTTGGAAAAGAATTACGTGTGGAAAATGTGATCGTAAAGGTCACCCTTCTGATCACTGTTTTTTCGTGTGCAAGACCTGTGGGAAGCTTCATGACGCCGGCGCCTGCCCTATCGAAGAATTCTTTAATCTGATGCGCAAGTGGTATGTGCCGACTAAACATGCTGGTATGCTCCCACCAGATGTTGAGAAGATGTTAAACTAGATCGCTCGCCAGGTTGGAATCTGGTTCGAGCCGAGCGATCTATGTTCTGCATCTATGCATATGTCGGTAGCGGAAATAAGTTTTAGGAAAAGGAGATAACCGACAATACATGTTCCAATTCAAATTGCGTCGATCGATGTCCGATCTACAGTCTCAGAGTGGATGAGTATTATCGATCGGACGTGATCATGGAGTTGGATCTACTGCCCGGTGAATCCCGAGGATACTGGAAGTATCACTCTCCCGACAAGAGGTTTAAACAGGCTAAAGCTAATGGAAAGATCAACAATGAAAAATCCATTATTCTATTTGACTCTGGGGCAGAAGTCTCGATCATCGACTCCGCCTTTGCTCGTAAGGTGGGATGTCGTATAGACAGTATCCAGAGGCAAGAATGTGTTGGGATCGGCGAAAGTTCATATATGACGGAAGGACGATCACGTGTTAAGATCACCTTGGCAGGATCCCTGGTCTACTATTTTAACGCTTGGGTTGGCCGGTTAGCCGGGCAAGACGCGATACTGGGGATGGATTTTATGGTACCAGCCGGTATACGACTTGACATGTCTCGTGGAACCCTGACTCTGCCGGATGAAGTGCAGATTCAGTTATCCGGCCGACGACCTTTGTATGGCACTCATGTAGGGATGCTTAAAATGGGTCAGTACGAGAACATTGGGGTGTCCCGATCAGTCGATGTCATGATTCGGCCGAGTGATCGGCAACAGAAATTGTGGTTAACCCGTGGTGATAGATGGGTACCAACGTTCGTTAAAGGTATCGGCAGATCAAGTTACATCAGGGTCACGAATATATCCGATCAGCCGCTGATCGTCCACGAAGACATGATCTTAGGGATGTGGTTACCTGAAGGGAAAGTACCTCGACAGATCGGATATGTCTCAGTGGGATCACGAAGATACATTGAATGGCAGAATCTGGCTTATCAAGCCACCACGGACATGATCAGTGACGAAGACTTAGCGGATGAAGATACCTCACCTATGGTCGAGAAGCCGGAGTATTCTACGCCGACCAAGCTGCTGATCAGGAGGCCACCGATCGAAGCGACAGGGGAAGGCCGGGTCAAAGAAGGTCCACAGATATTGAGTATAATTAGGCCCGGCTCACCGAAAACAACGGATCCAGATAGTGGAAATGACAGTGAGGAGTTCAAGAACGATCATGAGAAAGAACAGAAGGATGAACCAGCTGAAGTCATTACGGAGGAGGGTGAACCCGAAGTAAACCATCAGTCGAGTGACGTACAAGGAGCGACTCAAGATGACGCCGATCAGAAAAAGGCAGATCAGGTGGACGAGCAAGTGTGTATACACGAAGGTGGCGATCAGTATATTGAAGGTATCGAGAAGCAGATGGCCGTTTTACCGGAAGTATCGCCAAATATGCCAGAAGTCACCATGGAAGATTTACAAGTCGGTGATCCCGAAGTGAACACTCCCGAGCAGATCGATCAGCTAAAGAAGATCATCTGGAAGAGGCGTCACTTACTGATGGGGAAAGGTAACGCCCTACCCCCAGCCGCATTCGGAGCTGTTTGTGATATAGACGTGGGAAATGCAAGGCCGATCGCTCAGCGTTGTCGTAAAGTTGCACCTCAATACCGGGAAAAGTTATCCGATTTGATCAAGGGTTTGCTGAGTACAAAGATCATCCGACCATCAACATCGCAGTGGGCATCACCGATCGTGATCGTGATTAAGAAGAATGGGGTTGATATTCGATTGTGTATCGACTATAGAATGGTGAATCGCCTCACGAAGTTGATGGTCTATCCGATGCCCCTGATCAATGACTTATTGGAAGATTTAGATAAAGTTTTATAGTTTTGTTCGTTGGATATGGCTAGTGGTTTCTGGGTGGTTTCGATGACTGATCGCGCTCGAGAGATCTCGGCTTTCGTTACACCTTTCGGACTTTTTGAATGGAATCGGATGCCGTTTGGATTAAAGAATGCCCCACAGATCTATCAGAGGCTGATCGACAATGCTCTCTATGGGTATTTCCAGATCAGTGCTGATCGGGAAGCCACTGATCTACATGATGTGTTTACGGAAGGTGAACCAGACCAAGATCAGGGCCGATCAGTGTTGGGAAGGCGATCATACATAGATGATATCTTGGTCACAGCAACATCCTGGGATATGCTATGCGATAAGGTCGAACGACTCCTGAACACCTGCGAGCGCTGGAATTTGTCGATCAGTGTGGTCAAGAGTTTCTGGGGTCAACCCAAGGTCGCTTACCTCGGCCATAACGTATCGATCCAAGGTTTGGAAGCAAACCCGAAAGATCTGGCCGCTCTCAGCAACTTACCTTTTCCCCGATCACTGAAGGCCATGCAATCCTTCCTCGGATCTCTGAATTATTATAGCAGATTTATCGAGGACTTCTCGATTTATGTCGCTATACTATATGAACTGAAGGAAGTTGATTATCATGGGCTACGAGAACGTGATCAGGTAGGAGGATCACCAATTGAGACTGATCACGAAGTTGAAGCTACTGAAACGGATTTCAAGACTGGATCACTGATTGATCGAACTATGCCAGGGTCAGAAGACCACATGAAGCGAGCTATGGTAGCCTTCAGTATGTTAAAGGCGAAGATGATCTCGACGCCGATACTGAAACACTTCGATCCGGAGAAGATTCCCGTGGTGATCTTATATGCCAGTAAATGGGCGATATCGGCCGCACTGGTCCAAGATCACGATGGAGTTTATTGCCCGGTGACGTTCACAAGCCGAACATTAAAACCGAATGAAGTTAACTATGGTATTGTGGATAAGGAGGTGCTAGCATTATTACGTGTATTGGATGTTTGCTACTCTATGCTGGTAACTAGATCAATTAAGGTATTATCCAGGCGATCTAGTTTGGCGTGGTTACTGTCAGCGAGTGGTTTAGATGGGAGACTGGGGCGATGGGCAGCGGTGTTATCTCAGTGGACTTTGGAAATCATCAAGTGCACCAAGGGCGAAGAAGAAATTCTCGGAACACTAGCAGCCAGCATCACGCCCCGATCAGAAGTCGATGAAGCCCTGATCGAGGTCGCTCCTCGGAAGCAACCACGTGAATCGATCACTATACCCCCACCGATCGTCGGCTCGGAGGAAGATCTGATCGTTGTAAGTTTCGACGGATCAGCGAGTGTGAAGAAAGGTGTAGGGGCGTATAGCGCGTTGTTATGGAAACTGCCTGAATGGACTGTTATATTGGCCGGTTCAGATTATACTCCAGGTATCACGGTCAATGAGGCTGAGTATCGTGGTCTGCTGCTAGGTTTGGATCTCTTGCAAGAGCAAAAGATCGGAAGAGTAATTATATGCGGAGATTCAAACCTGGTAATTCGGCAGATCACTGGAGAGATCGACTGTAAAGCGCCGCGGTTGAAACTACTGAACGATCGCGTTATGAAAGCTTTACGTGGATGACCAAGACATGATCTTTTGCATGTGAAACGTGATTGGAATTGGAGTGCAGATCACTTAGCAACTATGGCTAGGCGTGATCAGACCGGATCGATAGTCACTGATCAAGCGCTGTTGGAAGAACTGGTGGAGATCAACAGGCTGCCAGAGCTGATCCGTGTGGAAAATGAAAAGGAAGCAGCCCAGATCTTGATCACGACGAGATCACGAACCAGATCACCACCCAACAGACCACCCCCTCGCGAAAGCCTTACAGAGGAAATAATACAAGAGATGCGGATCGAAAGAATTCTCAAGGCTCAAGACGAGGAAAATGGATCGTTGATTTGAAGGCGTTTCTAAAGGGTGATCTGGAGAAGCTGAACCAGAGTGAGGCAAAAGATTGTGCCAAGATCGCGTCTAACTACGAGATCGACGAAAATGATCTATTGTTTTATTATGTATCAGCTGATCAGGCCGATGCGGATTTGGACCGATCGACCAGACTCGTGATCCCGGAGACTTTACAAGCTGATATCTTACACCATTATCATGTTAGTTTGGAGGGTGGCCACCAGGGTGTAGGACGAACGTATCACAGGATCCGTAAACATTTCCATTGGAGAGGATTATATCGAAGCATACAAAAGTTTGTTGGGACATGTACGGATTGCGAAACTGGAAAAGGTATGCCAAATATCCGGGGGAGATCACCTGGGAATATCCAGGCGACCTACCCTTTCCAAGTGATCGCGATGGATCACATACCGTCCCTCCCAAAATCGTTCAAAGGCAATACCGAGTTGCTGATCTGGACTGATCTGTTCACGGGATTGGTGATCGCGAAGGCGGGATCTACACGAACGGCTCAACAAGTTGCTTGCAGTTACGAAGAATGTGTTTTTCGACGGTTTGGAGCCAGTGAAGTGATCAGGCATGATCGTGAACCAGGTTTTATGGCCGAGGTGTTCCGATCTTTTAATCAGATGCTTGGCCAGAAACAGAGCGCGACCATGGCGTACCGTCCACAGGCGAATGGTAAAGCCGAACGGATGGTACAGACGTTAACTAGAGCTATCAAGATGTATGTCGCGGACTCCGCGCAACAAGATTGGGATGAATATGCGGAGAGACTGGTGTTTGCGTTGAATTCCTCTTTTGATCGGATTAGGGGAGATACCCCTTTCTACCTGGCGTATGGTTGGGACCCCCGATCTACCATCGAGTCGGTGATCCCTGTTGGATGCACCCGAGGTCGAGATCGCGAAGCTCGTCGATGGCGTATGGGACTCCAACGTCACTACCAACATGCGCGGGAACAAGTCAACGAACGATTGCGAAGGGCCATCCAAGAAAGAGCTAATCGGAACAATGATCAGGCCGATTCGCATAATATCGATCCAGGATCAAGAGTTTGGCTTTACTTGGATCGCGTGAAAGAAGGATATGCCAAGAAGTTAGCACATCTGTGGCATGGACCGTTCCGTATAGCCGAACTAATCGGTGATCATGCCGCTCGGCTGATTACTGCAGGTACCGATTATGGAATTTTCCCGATTGTCCACTTGTCGAAGTTGAAACTGGTCCGAGAATACCCTGATCGGCCTAAAACCAGGCTGTCATGCGATGATCAGCCAAGGTTTGATTTTGACGAAGCTCTCTTACCCGAAGACAGTTGGGAAAGAACGTTGGACCCGAACGAATTCGAAGTGGAGAAGGTTTTGGATACCCGATCAGGCAAGAAGACCCGTTTTGGCCGGACCCACCGTGAATATTTGGTTCGTTGGAAGGGTTATGACGATCCCGAGTGGGTAGATGAGCGTGATCTGAACTGTGGAGCTTTATTAAGAGAATTTGAACGTGATCGGGTGAGACGGAATCGATTTGAAGTGATGCAAACCCACGAAGAGGGTAACCAGGAATCTCAATAGCCTGGGTTGACACATTGTGACTGATCAGCAAATATGATGATCGGGCAAGTGGAGATCAGGGCGGTTGGACTGGTTTGGAAGAAACGGATGCATATACATATATATATATTACTCAAGAATTATACCTGTACGCATGAGAGCGATCGACATACAAGATGGAAGCGATAATGAGACATGAACAAGATATACGAAAGTGGAACGAGAAGATCATCAAGAAATGTCGTGATATATTAAGTGATTATGGAAAACGAAATAAAAGTTGGTTATCACGACGATCACAGGCCATATTTAGTGCGCAGGCGAGAAACCTTGTACCCTGGATGATCCATGGGACTCCATCGGAACTGGTTTCGCCAAGGTTCATGCTGATCAGTCCAAAGCAAGCAATCACGCAGTGTGGCGACCGGAGTTATGTGCCCATAACCGGGATACCAATCCCCGCCGTCAGCCTTGAGTCCTCGCGATCCCGCTCGACGGACAGTTAAATGCAGGACGCCAGGGAACAAGAACACGTCCAGATCACACTCGCCGTGCAGGATTCCGTCGACGATGTAATCGCAGATCGTGGCCCAAGCAGCCCCGGCTTTGGTACGTCGACGCTTGCAAGCATGATGGTAATGCTCGATCCACGCATCCTTGCGCATCGCCGTCGTGATCGGGAAATGGTGAGTCGCCTCCCATATCGCTTGCACGTGCTCCTGGTAATATAAAGCCAAGCGTCCCTGTAACTCGACAAACCAAGGGCGATCAGGAAACGTCAGCCCGGGCATGGGTGTCAGGAGGACATCCCAGGGTGCTGAATCGATCATAAGTTCGATAGCACCTCTGGTCAGCAACCTTGGTTGCCACTGCTTGTCTTTGGGTGCCGGCGATCTGACCGGAAAGATCCAGCCTGGCGGGCGGGACCACAAGCGAGGGACGCTTTTCTGCCGCACTTCGAGAACCCGAGGCGTCAGATCCCAGACCTGATCAGCACTCCAAGGTTTTCGTGTGGCCATGTGAGCGGAAGTCGGCTTGCCCTGCATGACGACATACAGATCCATGAACGGTTGGTTCGGATTGTAACTGTAGTCGTTTTCTCCGACCGACGATTGTTTCGCCGGGATGAAGGCGCCCGTGAAATTGAGCGGCGGGGTGATCGCTGCCCCAGTGGCCGTCGGAGGAATGTCAGGATCAGCTTGAGCCGGTTGTTCCTCCTCGAGATCATGTCATCGTCGTCATCTGACTCCAGCAAAGTAACGGCCTGGGCCAGCGAATTCACGCCTGAATAAATTGGTGCTTGCGGAGGCGATCAGTGCTGCGCGATCGGGACAGAACAGACAACGTCCTCTCGTCCAGATCAGTCGATTCATCATCCGAGTCGATCACAAGACGTGATCGCTTGGCGGGAATCATCTTTTGCTTCGACGAGCTGGTCTGCTTACGCTTCCCAGAACTCGAGGCCGAAGGTGCTGATCTTGGAGTCGCTGGTGAACGAGATTGGAATGACGCAGGAGCTTTTGAAGTGCTGATCACGGGCTGATCAGCACTACGAACAGGCAAGGAAGCGACGGAGGACGCGGGCGAAGGCGGGGCAAACTCTGGAGACTGTGGCGGTGTGCCAGATGAAGCAAACGAGCTGATCAGCCCAGGAAGCCGTTGTAAGGCTGTCCGAACTGACCCCGAACCGGTGTCCGGTTTGGTCCACCTATCCATGGTCTGCACCGCGAGGTTTTTCAGGTCAGCGTTATGCTGAAGCCAGGCGCGATCATCGAGCTCTAGGGTTTCAAGTTTAACCCGAGCAAGATTAAGCTCGCGCCGGCAATCTTCAGCCGCTTTCCGACTCTCGCACAACCTTTTCTGTATGTCGGCGCGGCCGATGCGAGAATCGGAAAGTTGCTTGGCCAAGAGCTGGACCTGCTCATCCAAATAGCGAGCCTCGACCTCCCGACGCTCTACGTCCTCGGCAGTGCAGATCTTGTCGTGCAGTAGCTGATCGCGGTCGAGACGGTGATCATCGAGCCGTTGTAGATGATCCACCTTTTCGACCATCGAGTCTTTCATCGCCTCAATACGTTCATCTGGAAATAAACATGGAGAGTCAAATACGGATTACAGAAGAAGTGAATGAGATAAACGTACCCTGATGGCGGATGGTAATAGTCAGCGAACCGATCAGCGACTGTAAAGAGGCGACGGTGTCCGAAGGCTTGGAAAGTCGCAGAGCTGCGAGGTCAGCCGACAACTGATCACGCTCCATCGTCAAACCCTGAACGCGATCAGTCATGTCTCGCAAGTCTTGGCCAAGCCGGTCGTGATCTAGCCGGAGAGTCGACAGCTGGGCAGCCAGATCAGCGGAATCATGTGCCAAGGAATCAGCAACGATCCGACGGTCGGATAACTCAGTGGTAAGTGCCCGATTGGTATCATACAGAGAAACCAACTCGGAATTGCACTTCGGAGTTCCGACCGTAGCCGACAAGCCTCCACAGGCCCCAAATTGAATGGACCCGATCCATCTATCAGGCGAGCGAGCTGCTCCAGGGAACGAAGAGGGCGATCTGATGGAGGTCGAGCAGGAAGACTCCAAGACGGTCGATATGAAGCGAGAGCAGTTGTCGGACGGATGAGGCTGGTCGTGATCGGCGTAGAAGTCGTGATCGGGGCGATCGCAGGAGTAGCCGAGCTGGAGACGGAGGACGAAGAAGCGATCGGGCGGGCAGCCGAAGAAGACGAAGAAGGAAGAGGAGATTGGCTTGCGTCGGCCATGGTGATCGCCAGAGAGGAAGTTTAAAAGTGAGTGAGTCGAACTGCAGTCGTTGTGCGGCTGCAGTTAGTCTCAGGGGCGGCTGTGGTAAAGCGATCGGAAAATATTGGGACTGAAGTGGACCACACATGGCCGTTGGTTGGTGACAATAGAACACCCATCAACATATGACGGTTGATGGGTGGGAAAAGGCTGATCACAGTAAAAGGAAAGGTGGCGGACAACGGATATTCACGATGTGGAGAAATCAGCCAAGTACTGTCGTTAAGCCCAGTCCCAGACACTGATGGAATGATGGAGATCACGATCACGATCGTTATTACGGTTACTAAGTGGAGTTTCCGTGGATGCAATATGAGAAGAGTAACTGTTGACATGCCGTGTCAAAGGCAGGCGTCTAGCCGATCTATGAATGGTATAATGGTTGAAGTTGATCATGACACGAAGTTACGGCCTGATCAGCCTGTTATGCCCGAGCAATGAAGATTAAATGTGGAATGAAGTCGGGCATGTGAAGTGACAGGTTGTGTGAGTGATGATAACCTATGGTTTGTCCGAAGATGACGTGGCAAGGCCTGATCAGGCCTGATCAGTCGAGATCGGTGTTTTATGGTTGTCCTGACGGGGTATAAAGGTCGGAAGTATGGCCTAGAAGATGAATTGAGTCGTGATGATGATGACCCAGAGCGTTCCCGAGGTGATCAAGGGCTGATCGGCCTGATCACCACCTTTTCACTCGCTTGATCACTATGCCGATCGTGATCAGGGCTGATCAGCCCTTGATCAGCGTTCAGATGCAAAGGCAAGTAAAGTTCTCGGTTTAGCCGGGCGGAATATAAAGTGGGCAGGTGTCAGAAGAGCAGATCCCAAGTGGTTTCAAGGTCGTTTGTCGAAGATCGGGACGGGTTGAAGATCTTTCGAAGAGTCGGGTCGTGATCAGGGCAGAAGTGGTACAGATCAGCTTGAAGGTGCAGCCAGGATGGGCAAGGTGGTGTTACGCAACCGTGCAACGAAGTAAATAGGTTCGAAGTATAGGTCAGGCATGAGTTGATGTACGGTACACAGGTATAGGACATTGCATATATAATAACGGGTTTTGATTTTCCCCCTAAGCAAAGAGTCGCTCCGCCACGTGTTGCGGTCATTGGGAGCACAGGGTTGACTAGTCCCCTCTTGCTCAACTAATTCCCGGTTAAGACGCGCTTAGACGCATTTTGGCTTACCGGAAGACCCCCGATGGGTTTGTTTAGGTGATCGAACCTCACCCTCAACGCACACGTGTTTGGAACACGTCAATAATATTGGAAAATGTTTTGTGGAGATAACGTTTGTGGATTACTGTGGAAGATCGTGGATTGATCGCGTTTTCTTGGTTTCGTTATATCTCTCTCATTGGCTGGCCTGATCAGACGAACTTTCCTGATCAGTGCCTACAGTAGATACTGAATAAGTATCGACCCCAACCCCTTCTCCGGTGAAGATTTCCACCCGAGGACACCCCCCATCTCGAGAAGGTCATTCCCTCCGACCTGATCAAGATCATCGTTTTCGTCACCGAGTCCACCTAAGTGAGTGTAACCACCCCCGATCAACGGGTACACAAGGTGAGATGGAGTTGAATATAGATCCTGACGCGCATGAAAACCGTCCAGATGACCGGGAGGATCAGATCAGTCACCACAATGGTGATTCATCTGATTCTGATGCTGATCAGGATCGACGGAGTACCCCCTCCGATAGTTGGTCGTCCGGGCCAGTAGGTATCCGGATTCCACCCAAGACTTCGGTCATGGAT
>MIQA02007657.1:0-11112 GCA_001887855.2 Sclerospora graminicola | reverse complement strand
TAAGTAGTACCGTAATTCGCCCCCGGCGGAGCCTCTAGGGGAGTAACTTCTTCTTTAATGTCAACCTCGAACTCCCCAATCCGAGGCGACCATCGCATCCTTCCATCTTCAGCAGCATTGGGGGCGATATGCCTTCCCCCAATGCACCCGACACAACATCGTCAACAAATTGGACAGGTTTAGGTCTTTCGCCCGCTAGGGACTCGCGGTGATATCTAGGGTCACCAAGAGATCCGGGCACGCGCACCATTGTGGTGTAGTCGCTCTCAGAAAATCTTCCTGAGACGCGAACCCCCACGGGGGTCCCAGACGACTGACTACCGGAGGGGGTACTCCGTCCATCCGAGTCATGATCCGATCCGGCTTGAGGCCGGCTGGATCGGTCGCTTCCATCCGCTTGATCGCGACTGCTCGAATGTTGCATGTTTAAAGCTCACCTTGTGTACCCGTCAGTACTGGGTGGTTAGCTCTCTTGATGGACCCTAGGGCGAAAAGTGTAAATCCGTCCAATAGGGAGATGAAGTGTAGGACTAGGGTAGCTCCTGGCCGGAAATCGTCACCGGGGAGCTCGTTGGGTAATATACTTGAACTTTGTATAGTGCCGGCTGGGCCGAGAATAGTCGATCGGCCAGCTAAACCAATAGGACACTTGAAGTTTGTATAGTACCGGCTGGACCGAGAATAATCGATCGGCCAGCTAAACCAATAACAATGAAGGGCGAATCCAAATGTGTATCCACAGAAGGTCAAATGTCACCCCTTCCCAATACTTGATACCGTGTTCAAAACACGGGCGACTTGAGGTGAGTATACGAAGTCGCCGCGACTCCCGGTCAGGGGACTTCCGGTGGGTTAACTTAACCTTCCCCGGGCAAACCAATGACAGCAAGAGGGGACCTTGTTAGCCCTCTGCCGTTAACCAATAAAAGCGACTTGTGTCTAAGAAAGCGAAACGTATAGTGATTTATCCTATGTCCAATACTCCCTTTGTGTAACCTACCTCAAATAACACGCCTGACCAGTCATGTATCTTACCCACGCAACCCGGCTAACTCTGACTCTGTGTACCGGTACGGCCGGTACTCCAACCCCCAAATGGTACCAACCCGGCCGGTACACTGAACCCATATGGTACCAGTCCAATGGTACACTGTACTCGGCCGGCTCGGCCGGATAGCCACCCATCCGCGTCCCTCGGCCGCTGACGCTAGCAATTCCTTGGCAGTCTCTCCTACGATCTCGGTGCATACTCTTTCCACTAGAACAATCCTCTTCTTTCGGGCCCCTTCCACTCCATCCTTACGAACAGTCCGCCATCTTGGCCGTCCGCCATCCGCGCCTCGGCCGTCAAACCTCCATAGTCCTTCCATCTGCTCAGCCCGCTTATCCGACTATCCTCGCCCCTTGTCAGGTCCGCCGACGTGGTTTCCAGCCTGGCGCCACCTGGCCGCTGGTAGACTTCATCGGCGGCGACTATCCGGCGCCTACACCCTTGGCCCTCATTTCCACCAATCAGGATGCGCCCTTTGGAAAGTGCCTTACATTATTTTATAAGTCGCTTCACCACAGAAACTTGAATCCTCAGGACACATCATCGGACATGGACGAACAAAGCAGGAGAGAGTGACAGTACGTCAACAATCGGATGGAATTTTATGGAAGATGCACTTTGGCCGACAAACAAGATGAACAGAAGATGCAAGGAAGAATGATTGTCTTCCATCCCCATCCAGATTTACATCTCATTGGCTGGCCAGCAGAGGATAAGACACTCCTATGGAAGATCTGGCCAAAATTCCGTAGGTCTTTTAGGCGGATGTACTATCATGGGGTCGCCCCACAGTTGACGTGACTATTAGATAAGTGGAAACGGAAGTGTGGTACGAGTAATTGGTGGTCCAAGATGCAAGACGTGGAACCGACGCAGGTATGGGAACAGGACAATATGTTAACTATCTACCAAGTGTGGGTACAGTTCCGGGTTGTGACCATGCAATTGAATACTTCTACTTGCGTGAGAACGAGGACCGCAGATGTGTGATCGACGAGCGCTGTACAAGTGAGCATACTGGTGTTTACCATATACTATGGGAGTGTGAGCGAGCACAAGCTTTCTCGCGGAGATTCTTACAACACTGGAAAGGAGTAGCCATCACGGACCCAACGTTAGAACGGTTTCAGGAATAGTGACAAGACGAGCGCCACCGATTGGTGACAATATTAAACAGGCAATGATGAAGAAGCATGGGTGGTACAATGATACCTATAGTGAAGTTCTTGACCGTCTCTGGAAAGGTGTCTGTGGGATTGCGGCAGCGTGGTTGTGGCAACTGCGGAATCAAGCTGTGTGCTAGGCCAAGTCAAGAATACGTTTGATCACTTAGAATTCCTGTGGAGGCAGTGTAGAGCTCAAGTGGAGGCAGTTGCGGAGTACGAATCCAAATCGTCCAAACCTCGTGAAGACGGGATCCGACTGAAGATCAGTGTAAAGTGCTTTTTCGACGTAACCCCAGCACCGGATCAAGTCTTCTAGAGACGACAACAGGATAGAGTGTATCTGGCGCCTGACAGAAACACCACCATGATACCTGAGCCTAGATTACATTTCATATGTTCATAGTAGCTAATGGTTAACACTAATTAGACTACATTTTACTACTACTCCTTAGGAACCACTTCGGTGGTCATCCGTAAAAATTTAAACGATACAGAGAAGATTAGCATGGCCCCTGCGAAAGGATGACACGCATAAATCGAGGGGTATCACACTTTTTCAGCGATTAAAGTTGGCTTGTCAGTGGTTAATTGCGGAGCGGAACTGCTATCAACGAGCATGGTTGGACTTAGTCGGCATTGGATCAGATGTATCGTCAGGACAGGTATTAACTCCGGTAAAAGGCTACAAAGTGTGTCAAGCAGGACGAGCAGTTAAACCGGGTATGATGAAAACCTTGCGAAGAACAGTTATGGAGTGGCTTGGTCCGAAGAATAGCGACATCGAGAAGTTAGAATGCTACACTCAGTCGGTTTTACCCCAGGCACTCGGTATAATGGAGGCAAGACTGGGGATGAAAGGGTCGGGACTTAAACTGCATGAAGAGTTTACAATCACGGTTGACATTAACGCCTACCCATATCACGAGATTCTACCTGACTCGATGATCCCCTTTTGGGGGACTTACTGTTGGGCATCTAATTCTTGGATTCGGGAGGAGAGAGCGATGGAACTAGTTCCGCGGAAATATGATCGAATACCGCATGTAACCATTCGCAAATTAGGCATATTGCGACTAACGAAAACTACTTATACGTGGCAGGTGCAGGGAGTGCAAGGTAACTCGCACACTCGCGCAAAAATTGGCAGGTGGTTATGTGCTATAATTGTGGCGTCACCAAGAGTAGAGGTCGGACAATATATTGGAGAACGTCCACTATTAACTGTATGCAGAGGGCCAGCATGCTTGGATTCGTTTACATGGAAACTGGAAGCACCGGGACAAGTAAGAGGCAGAGGGAGGACTCAAGGGGAACAAGTGCGCATCCAGCAACAATCAGATGGTATCTTATGGAAAATCGCGTCCAGCACTATAGTGGCAAACGACGAAGATCCCGGGATTGTAGGAAAGATGTTGGTATTTCATCCTCATCCGGACATTCATTTAATTGGTTGGATTGTCGACGATACAACCCTTATCTGGAAAATTTTTGGCCTCGATTACGTCGATCGTTCAGGAAGCTGTACTTCCATGGAGTAGCGCCACAATTGAAAAATTTACTAGAGAAGTGGAAAACCGGGTGTGATACGAGTAGTTGATGGACTAATACACAAGATGTCGAGCCCAAACAGGTATGGGATCATGATAACATGTTGACTAACTATCAAGTGCGGGTACAGTTCCGGGTTGTCCCAATGCAACTCAATACATTTTATGTTCGGACGCATTCGGATCAAAGATATGAGTTAGATGAACGATGTACAAGTACGCGGACAGATGTATGTCATATTCTATGGGAGTGTAAGCGTGCTCAAGCTTTTTGGCGGAGATTGATTCAGCATTGGAGAGAGACGATGATAACGAACTCAATCCTGGGCGGTTTCAAACCGCGGTCGTAACTAGGAGCGCACCACCGATTGATATTAGTATTAAGAAGGCGATGATGCAGCAACATGGATGGTATGAAGACATATATACACAAGTCTTTAACCGTCTCTGGAAAGGAATTTGCGGAATCGGAACGGTGTGGTTATGGCAGCTTCGTAATCAAGCAATTTTTCAAGGAATAGTCAAAGATGAGTATGATCATCTCGAGTTCGTATGGCGTCAGTGTCGTGCTCAAGTAGAGGCAGTGGCGGGTTATGAATCGAAGGCTTATGCAACGCGAGAACAAGGGACCCGACTGAAAATCAGTTTACAGTGCGTCTTCGATCAACCTCCAGCACCGGATCAGGACTTTCAGAGCCTATTTCCAGAACAACTATGTGTGTCAAGAGACGAAAACACATCCAAGATACCTGAGCCGGAGATTGGCCGTCCGGATCAGGTGGGCCGGATGACCGCCGATGGTGGATGACCGAAGGGAGGATGGTCTGAAAGATGTACGTGCGAAGGATCCTGAAGAAGGCTGGTGCTTTGTGGAAGACTGATGAGACGCCAGAGGAGGGCGCTGGGCTGCTAAGGAATAGTTAACGCCAGCGGCCGAGTGGGCTTAGATGGATGGCTATCCAGGTCGAGCCGGATATTTGGTGTGTGGTACATGAAGGAGTATCCAGGTAGTAGTAGTTGTAGTAAAATATAGTCTAATTAGTCTTAACCATTAGCTACTATGAAAATATTAAATCTAGAATGTAATCTAGGCTAGCCCAATTACAATTCCCTTAATCACGCCCATTTGGCTCGATTCCGTGCCTGGAACCATCCTGCCGCTAGAGAGTACACCCGGCAGCTACCAGCCCACGTCCCATGACGGCCGGTCCGGGCAGCTGGCTAGGACCAACATTTCCACCAATCAGGTGGATGCGTTCACTTCTCATTAGCCCGTTAATTCCCAAGTCACTTCACCACAACCCGACAGATGTTATCTTTGTCGACTTGCAGAACTGGAAATATATCAAGAGATGGTCAGCACAGGCGGATGAGACCTCAAGCCAGCTTGAAGACCAGCTTAATTGAAATCGCCAGAAATTGGGCAGAAGACGTACCAAATCGGGGCATGGATGAAAGGGATTGAAAATATTTGTGTCAGGTGAGATCGTGCCCCAACCGTTGTGCGGCTGCTACAAAACTCAGGAGCGGCTGTGGTGAAGTGACATGGGAATTATTTAACGGCCAGGTATGAGATACATCTGGCCGAGGATGCATTCTGATTGGCAGAAAATGCCGGCAAAGGGCGTGGATGCTGGATGGCAGCTGCCGGGTGTATCCACAACCGGCAGGACGGTGCAAGGCATGGAATCGATCCAGATGGGCGTGATCAAGGGACCTGTAATCGGGCTAGCCAGAAGTGGGCCGTCCGGATCAGGTGGGCCGGATGGCTGTCGATGGTGGATGACCAAGGGGCGGATTTTCTAAAGGATGTGCGTGCGAAGGATCCTGAAGAAGGCTGAGCCCTTGTAGAAGACGGATGGGACGCCGGAGGTGGATGCTTGGCCGCTAAAGAAGAGTCGACGCCAGCGGCCAGGTGAGCCTAGATGGATGGCTATCCAGGTCGAGCCGGATATTTGGTGTACGGTACATGAAGGAGTATCCAGGTAGAACTGGATGGCAGCCGGATGGTAGCTGGATATTTGGTGTACGGCACACAAAGGAGTATCCAGGTGGAGCTGACTGGTTGGTGTACAGTACAACAAAAAGGCATCCAGGTTGAGGCTGACTGAGCTATTTCAGGTAGGACACATAACTATCCAGCCGGGCTATTTGGGGTAGGTTACACAAAAGGTTGTATTGGATATAGGGATAAAAATCAGTATACGTTTCGCTTTCTAAGACGCAAGTCGCTTTCATTGGTTCACAGCAGAGGGCTAACAAGGTCCCCTCTTGCTGCTATTGGTTTGCCCGGGGAAGGTTAAAGGAACCCATCGGGAGTCCCCTGATCGGGAGTCGCCGCGTTGCATATACTCAACTCAACTCGCCCGTGTTTTGAACACGGTTTATCTCTATTGGAAAGTGTGGTAACGTTTTGCCCTACTGTGGAAGATTGTGGAGTGTTATTTGGATTCCCTATTACACACAAGACTGGATTTACCCCTTTGTTATCTTTGGTTTAGCTGGTCGATCGATTATTCTCGGTCCAGCCGTCGCGGTATACAAACATCAAGTATATTGCCAATCCTGCTCCCCGGTGAAGATTTCCGCCCACGAGCAACCCTAGTCCTAACCTTCGTTTCTCTATTCGACGGACTTTTAACTTTTCACCCTAGAGTCCATCAAGAGAGCGCAACCGCCAGTGCTGACGGGTACACAAGGTGAGCTTTACGAACATGGATCATCCAAGTCGTCACGACCAAGGTGATGGGAGTGACCGATCCAGCCGGCTGGATGCCGGATCGGATCAAGACCTGGATGGACGGAGTACCCCCTCCGACAGTCAGTCATCTGGCCTCCCGTGGGTGTTCGCATCTCAGAAGGAATTTCTGAGAGCGACTACACCACAGCGACGTCCGATTATACACTAAAGTATATCTTATAGACGTCGATATATTAAAGGCGACGCTCCTATATTCGAAGAACGTTCGAGGCATATGAGATTTTCATGATGTACACACTAGAAAGGTTGTCAAAAATTGTAAAGTTTTGTGTCTTTAGGACTTTGGGTACAATGCAGTCGACGTCCAATTGTTCCGGTCCCCATGTCTTGTTCGCGAAAGGTAACGTCCTTGGTGATGATGGTGTCGGTGGAGAAGCCTCGATCTTCATTATCCTGCAAAATTTTATAACGGCAGCTCGAAAGATCCAGAAGGAGCAAAAGGTCGCCCTGTCAGTATCTTCCACTCACTACACTTGTCCTCTCCGTTCAGCTTTCTTTTCGCTGGCATATGCATGCAAAGTCAACAGCAGGGGCGTGGAAAAGAGAAATACGTGATTTCCTCCTCAGAAGCAATAACCATCGTCGACCGTCTTGAATCAAAACAGAAAGCCGACGAATAGCTAACCGAGCACCACTCTTGCTGCTGTCAATGCATTATAATGCAGAAATAATGCACAAAGTTACGTCCCTCAATGGGTTGAACAAACACCGTCGAATCGAAGACGTCAGCTTGTCGTGCTTTTCTAAGAGGATCAGTTTCGCAAGCGTGCAACAATAATCACACGTAATACAGGACGCGCCAAAAATAAACAACTTGAACGCGTTTCGACGTTGACAACATCAGTCATTGCATTGTAAAGAAGGCATCATCTGACAACCCTTTAAAAATATTGGCGTAATTGTCACCAAAGAAACTTGCTTTGTAAATCTTGTACAGCAGGAAAAAGGTAAGTTTAAGAGTGAATATATTATGAGTGGTTTAGAGTTAATAACTATAATTAAATCAAAACTAATCATACAAACATTGAGTATAAAGCTGGTCTGAATGATATCTTTATCATTAGATTACTTGTTAGATTCGATAATTATATCAGAATCGGTTCTCAAGGTGGATTATAACAACTTATAATCCAATATTCGCATTTCAGACATTAAGTCTGAAATTGAACTGTGATATTTCAACTTAAATATCACTTATTTAATGGCACCCCATTACATACAGGATATTCGGACCCCCTGTACCGTAAGACAGGTACAATGTACCTCAATACTCTAAAGTAACTTTATATCTTATTGACGATGGGTACATGACACCAAATTGCTTCAATTATAAGCGCGTCGCCTATAAGATATTTTTC
Source organism: Sclerospora graminicola (assembly GCA_001887855.2). Classification (NCBI taxonomy): domain Eukaryota; phylum Oomycota; class Peronosporomycetes; order Peronosporales; family Peronosporaceae; genus Sclerospora; species Sclerospora graminicola. The sequence continues at coordinate 3,229 of MIQA02007657.1, read as the reverse complement.
CTTATTTTTGAAAATCGGGTCTGAATTTTAGTTTAGTGGTTTGGATTTGACCCAACCACGCTACTGCGCCGGGTTCAAGTCCCCCTCGGGGATGATTAGCAGCCCGCGGTAAGAAGGGGTTGCTTATTCTGTTTCCAATGCTGCGATGACCCGAGGTTTTGCAGATTTTTACTAAATAAGCACGTCATATTTTAATTTATATTTCTCAGTCTGTCATGTTTTCATCTAACTCTTTTATCTTCTGCGGCTCATTCTAGGTGCTCTTACGGATAAAATTATCATAGATCGATGGTGGTCGTGTCGTCTGTGTGTTTGTCTCGTCTTTCTTACTCTTTTTGTGTGGGTTTCACTGTTTGTGGGTGTTTTTCATACAGCTTTGTGCACGGAAGAAGTGGAATTTACACCGCCGTGTCAACACACTTTGACGCTCTCGTGTCTTAAAGAAAAGCACGGTGTGATTTAACCGCATTCGATTGTTCTTTACGTCATTAGCGCGTGGTGAATTTATAGAACGACTGAAAGCCGTGCTCAAGGACGTGGATGAGAGTCACGGTAAGATTATTTTTTTTGACGAGCTCCATACGTTAGTGGGAGCAGGAGGTAACGAATGATCGACGGATGCAGCGAATATGCTCAAGCTAGCGTTAGCTCGTGGAGCGTTTCACTGTATGGGGACCGAACTTATATTGAAAAGGATGCTGCGTTGGCACGACGATTCCAACCTGTGCTCATTTCGGAGCCGAGTGTGGAAGACACAGTGACGATTTTGCGTGGATTGAAAGAAAACTACGAAGTCCATCATGGCATTTCGCGCGAGCAAGAGCAAGTTACGCGAGCTCTACATGCACGATCCAGCAACGAGCTGATAGATGTGCTTACATCGACCTATTCCTGCTGCAACAGCCGTTTGATCCTCAATTGGGCACTGACACTTACAAAATGACAGATTTCTTGCGTGACATTGGTGTATCCAACGTTGGGGAGCCACGTCTTGGAAAGTCAAGCTGCATCAATGGGTTGCGAGAGACCCACTAGGTCAAAAACTTCCAGGATAATGGCATTTTGCGGCAAGCTTTTCTCGTCTTGAGCAAGAATGAAGATATTGGCAATCCGTTGTGATTGCTGAGGAAGTGATGGCTACATGCTAATTGGAATTTAGCGAAGGCTGTCTAAAATCTATACGCAGAAAGTAAACTTGGAAGTGGCAGCTGTTAAATTGACGTCACATGCTTGGATGCGCTTAACGAAATATCTCTTGCTGGTACTGACCATGTCAGCAACTCTACGGTTTGAAGAATGACAGCTTCAGTGAACAAAAGGTCTTTGAGAGCGTTTATTGACGGAGAGTTATATATTTGGACTGGTTTAACATCGATGACATACTATTGCATCCCCAGTGATGCATATTTTTCTCAACACTACTTAAAGATGATCTTCGCTGGACGTGATAAGGGACTGCGGTAGGTGAACGGTTTCGTTCACTGCGATGATCTTGATTGGCCGATTTGCGCATACGTCAATACGCGTGACGCTACAATGGTTAATTTCAAAATGACCCCACGTCGTTGCAGGTTCGACACCGAGTGCACGACAGAGAAAGTATCGAATCAGGTTTGCATGACACACAAGTATGCAGTACGACTCTTCATCATTTTCTTCCGGGTTTTTAGTAAAGATCTGGTTAAACGCGTTTCCCATGCGCTCAACATCCACTTTAGTCAGCTCCTCCATGCTGCGGGCTATATTGCTTCCATACACGGTATGATTAGTGGAGTATGGTGTTCCAGGCCATCCCTCACGCAGTAATGAGCTGGAATTTAATGATACTCTTCCAAAGTCAGTGGAAGCTGCAGTTTCAACAGCACGTGTCATATCACTATGATAAATGGAATCATCGTGTCGGGTCGGCATCCGGTTGTGTGCTACGCCCAAGTATTTGCCAGTAAACTCGGCCTGCCGCCGTCCCATTTGCGATAGAATTTGCTGTGAATCTGGGACTTGCGGAATATGGGCGTTAACGTAGTGGCCATGACGTACCAAAACGTGGAAGCGTCGTGTACATGGTAGCAATTGCTGCTTGACAGGAATCGAATTCGAGTCGACACTCGATTCATCAGACCCCGATTCAATCGATTTAGAACCTATTACCACATCGTTTACACTTCCTCCTTCTGTAATCCTGTCAGACGATTGGTGTCTTAAAATTCCATCAAGCCACTCGTCATATTCTTCTTTGGTCGGAGCCATGAAGACATATGAATGCGCCCGCAGTCCACCACTGGTAGTAATTCATTTGGTCAAGTCGTTGACGCTCTTTTGTAGTGGGTACGGGACGGGTACCCAGGGTGTGGGGGCTACATGCAATTGTACGACTGGGATTAAGCTCGAACATCCTTCTTGTCGTCGCATTGATGCTGAAACGAACGTTATAAGCGTAAACACAAACGGAGGGGGGGGGAATTCGTGCGACGATTGGACGGGAGACGCAGACGTTGAATACAGGCCAAGAGGAAACTGTTCAAATGTCCATGTCGAATGGAATGACGGTTGTGCTGATTGCTTCGGCTGGTATGACGATCTTGGTGCTGGGGACGTGGCTAGCGAAGGAACATGCTCGACGTCGACTAGCTTTGAAGGTGTAGGTAGACCGGTAAAAAACCTTTAAAGCATCGCTGGAGTTGCCATCGCCAAAATAAAAATAATAACACCATCAAGCTTCTCGCACTAAAATGTATTGATTTTGATACTGTGCACACTACAATTTTTGAAAAAAATCTAGTGTATACCACATGAAAATCTCATATGCCTCGAAACTGCTCCAAATATAGGAGCGTCGCCTTTAAGATATCGTCGTCTATAAGATATACTTTAGAGTACGACATTCTGCCAAGCTCGTACCTAGGATAAGTCTCACGGTGCGATGACATTTATTAATACCGTACCTAAATACATGTAAGAGGATCTATGAAGAAGTTGCAGACAGTCAACCGCGCCATCCCCCTCCCCCCTCCGTACAGCCAATATCAAAGGTATGTGTATCTCCTATTCTGTTTTCTTCTTTTTATTTTATTGTGATTGGGAATGATGCGTATTTTTCTTAGTGGTGCGACTGTATAAGCCAAATGCGGCCTTCAGCTGTCAGATTGGCTCCAATTAGCGCTGCATTGCTTTTGTTTCCCGTGGCACGTGGAAAAAAAGACATGCAGTTTTGTACTTTTGATAGAGTTGT
>MIQA02007656.1:0-13511 GCA_001887855.2 Sclerospora graminicola | reverse complement strand
ACTCTTGCCGCTTCGTCTCATCTATTTCACAGCCTACCTTACGAGCAAAGATGGTGTCAACGATGGACACTACTGCGCCAGAGTCAAAAAGCATGGTGGCCTTCTGGTTATTAATTTATATCATCTGCCTTGAATTTCTTGAATCACTTATCCGGCGAATGGTATTTCCAATAACCTCGCGATTCACCGGGCAATAAATTCAGTTCCATAACCACTTCAGACCCAGAATTTTCGTCCGTTCGTATACTGCTCACCGGGGTAATCCTGTTCAGTTCAAGCCGGAAAACCCTTCTGCTGGCTGGACCCAGATGGCAACCTGGATTGCTGACTGGCTTCCGCCGAGAACAGGTACCGGTACTGCTCCTCCTGAGATTCACTTCCAGACCGCTGGTACCCCTCTTCCGAACTAGTCGAATCCGACTCTCGGGCCACCATGCGAACGGCTCGGGCCGTCCTGGCGGATGGCGGCCGGCTTCCTTTATCCGGGTTAAAACGTGGCTTGTGTCTCCCTGCTCCAACTGCTGCCTTGGGACCTCGCTTCTTCGCACTCTGATAATTACGCTTTGTCAGCTCCAGCTCCGTGGTATTCTTCAATCGCAGTAACGTCAGCTGGTCCGCCAGCTCCCGATCGTCCAACATGCTGATGAAATGCCCCACATGTTCCCGGGCAGCTTCCGACCGGATGACAGCTTCTTTAACCGGTATGTGCGTCCTCATTCCTGATACATTCAGACGATGGAGGTATTCTAGAGGGGTCTCGTCTGCTGGCTTTTTTTGTGGAAATACCGGCGCGCTACCGACATTCCCGATCCACAATATTGCTCTCCAAACGCTTCAACCAGCTTCCTCAAATCGTCTCGGACTACTGGGCTGGGCTGCTGGATCCAGGTTTTAGCCGGACCCTTCATCAAGTCTTCGAAGATTAGGCACTTCTCGTAGTGCGGCGTACGGTCTCTGAGGAATGCTGACTTCGTCGTTTTTAGCCATCCTCGGGCCTGGTCGTCATCCATGTCTTGTCCAGAAAAAAACGTTCAACTCGGACGTGGCTGACATCCGCACCCTGGTAATCGCCCCTGAGTCCGGATCCAACGCTAGGGCTGAGGCCATATTTGCTCGGCGAGCCATCCCCAGTTCCAGGTTATCTGGATCATTATGGCACCTAGTTGACTTGACGGATTCCATATCCACGTCGCTAAGAGACAGCTTTCTATTCGTTGGCCGTCCAGTTCGGCGACTGTCCGGCAGCTTGGTGGGACGGCACGAGGCTCACTCTGCTTGGACTGCACTGACTCCATGTCTTCATCAATCGGCTCCCTCGCATAGTACTAGATGGCTCGAGCGCTCGACTTCCACACACAACGAACCGGCTGGTCCGGTGACCCCGGACTGCCGCGAGTGGCACTAATGTGGAGAAGCGATCTGACAAAAAGTTGAGAATAAGGTGGACCACACATGACCGTTGATTGGTGACACCAATCACGATAGGACAGTTGATGGGTGGGACAGGCTGATCTCGTATACTACGAAAGGCGGTTGACAACGGGCTTTCGTAGTGTGAAGCGATAAGCCAAGTACCGTTACTACGCCTGGTCCCGGATATTAATGGAATGGCGTAGGACACGATTCGATAGGAATATTGCGTGTTTAGTGAAGTTCATGTGGACGTCCATGGCTAGAACGACTGAGATAAACTGGAGATACGTCATCAAAGGCGAAGCAATATATCAGGAGCAGCAGAATCCAGTTATCGGGATGAGTTATGAACGGTACAGATGTTGAAGTTGGGCGCGATATGGAAATCACTACCCCATCGGCCGAGTCACCTAACTCTGCCCTAGAATACGGAGATCAGGTACAGGACAGAACTGGGTATGTGGAGTGGCGAGCCGTGCGAGCATTACCAAGTTGAGACAAGCGGTGAGAGTCGATGGATCCACCCAGAATTGATGAAAGAAGGCCCGATCAGGTCCAACTTCACGAGAAATGCTGAGCCAATGCGATCCTGGCATCCCGACAGATGATGAAGGTCAAAACCATGGTCGAGTGAACTGGCAAAGTCGATTTGGTGGTAACTCGGAGGAGTTTCGAAGTGATCTGGGGCTGATCGCCCCAATCACTCTGCCGATCGCTGTGCTGATTATGATCTGAACCGATCAGCTCCAGGCCGGCTTCCAGATATGAGGAGAAATGAAGCTTGCAGTTAAGCCAAGCTGGATATGGGGCGAACAGTGTCTGAGAGGCAGATCTCGAGCTGGTTCCAGGTTGTTTATCGAGAGATCAGGATGGTTGAAGATCGCCATAGAGTCCGACCATAATCAGTCCAGCAGTGGTACGGATCAGTTTGATAGTGCAACAAAGATGGGTAAGGTGGTTCTACGCAACCGTGCAACGAAGCGATCAGGGTTCGAAGTATAAGACAGGTACATGAGTTGGTGTAAGGTTCACTAGGTATAGGACATTGCATATATAATAACAGGTTTTGATTTACCCCCTATGCAAAGAGTCCCTCTGACACGTGTCGCGGTCATTGGGAGCACAGGATTAACTAGGCCCCTGTAATTCAACTTTATTCCCGGTTAAGACGCGCTTAGACCCATTTTGGCTCACCGGAAGGCTCCCGACGGGTTTTGTTTAGGTTTTCAAACATCACCCCCACGCGCACGTGTTTGGAACACGTTTATTATTGAAAAGATTTTGTGGAGATAACGTTTGTGGATTACTGTGGAAGATCGCGTTTTGATCGCGTTTTTCTTGGTTTCTCGTTGTCTCTCGTTCTTTTTGGCTAGCCTGATCGGACGAAATTTTCCGATCAGTACCTATATACTGAAGTTTAGTATCGACCCCGACTCGTTCTCCGGTGAAGATTTCCACCCGAGGACACCCCCGTCTCGAGAAGGTCGTCCCCTCCGACCTGATCAAGATCATCGTTTTCGTCACCGAGTCCACCTGAGTGAGTGTAACCACCCCCGATCAATGGGTGCATAAGGTGAGATGAGGTTAAGTATGAATTCTATCGCACATGATGACCTGTCGGATGACCGGGAAGTTCGGACCAGTCACGATAGTGGTGATTCGTCCGATTCTGATGGCGATCAGGATAAACGGAGTACCCCCTCCGATAGTTGGTCGTCCGGGCTAGTGGGTATCCGGATTCCGCCCAAGACATCCGTCCTGGATTTGAAAATCGGCTCCCCACATATGGTGCGCGTGCGGATCACTTGATGATTCAGGATATCACCGTGATTCTTTGATGATGAAAACGATGTGAAAATCAAATGGAGGAAACTTTTCGATTGTATTGGAGGAAAGCGTATCGCCTCCAATGCGTCAATCCTAAAGTAAGGGGATTGTCGACCTGGTCGGTGAGTTTCCATCGAAATTACAGATGAAACAACTCCCCACATGGCCCCGATCGGGGCCGATCTGGGTTATAGTAAAATTAACTATAATCCGGGAAAGGATCGAGGTGCTGACCTCGATCTTATGCATAAGAAGAAAATGGAAAAAGAAAGAAAAAACGTGGGGGCGGATCAGTGTGATCCACCTAAAAAATATGTGAAACCGAAACCGAAGATCTTCGAAGAATATTAAGAGAAGACCGAACCAGCTGAAAGGACCACTGTTCAAGATGTAGAACGATTGTTTTATCTTCGAGTTCCTAGCTACCAACCGAGTGATGAAGATCACAAAACCCAAGATCATTGGGAAGCTTGAAGGTCGGGTGACCAGGCCGGGTATCACAGGCAGTCAACTCGACCTGACCAGGAACCTCTTGGTGCAGATCGACGAGGTTGGTTTCAATACTGGTGCGTTCGATGCGAATATGCTGTTCGATTTAGACCAAGGGACGATCAGAGAAGCTATGACAACGCCGTACGATCACCTTGCCTCGCTACTCGGGGAACCCGTGAACCAGTCGCGATCGCGGATCCTTCACACCGATCGCAGTTGGTTGAATATCCTATGGATATTGAGTCAATTTATCAATCGTCATCACAGTCTGGAGCGGACCCCACAGACTCCTCGGTTGGAGTAACACGTATGACGTTGGTCCCGAAATGGATCAAGCAGATTGACCCCAAGATCGAGTCGCAGAACAGGAAAAGGAAGCCCGAACCTGGTCGAGTCGGATCAGATGACAGTTTTGAAGATGATCAAGAAGTTGCACGGAACAATCCGATTCCCAACAGTAACTCTACCAACATACCAGAAGTCCCAGATGCAAATGAGAACCATTTTCGCGACTATGATGAATCGATTTGTGGGTGAACAACGCGGATTACCTCAATATACACCTGGGCAAGGACAAACATGGCAGTCGATACCAAACATGAAACAATCCACTGCTAAACCAGTCAAGAAACCTGTGTATGTGGATATGGAATCAGTTCGATCAGCCGGAATTGTTCAATCCATATACCAGGTCGGTCACCAAGATCGACTCCATAGATCACCTCCACGTAGTGATGTGGATATGGAATCAGATGGAGGGATCAGTCAACATTATGATTTGGATATGGAGATGCCTCGTAGGGCAAATATGGCCTCCGCGCAGGCATTTGATAGTGACTCTGGAACAATCACTCAAGTTGGGATGTCGGCGATCTCGGAATAAAAGGCTTCACCGGCAAGGATATGGAAGATGATCAGGCGAGAGCTTGGTTGAGTCGGACTAAATCAGCCTTTATGAGAGATAAGACGCCGGAGGGTGAAAGATGTCTGATTTTCGCTGATTTGATAAAGGGCCCGGCCAACACTGTCTTAAACAGCTGAGCCAAGAAGTACGTTTGAAGTAGCCTTAATTGTGTGAAGAGTTTGAAGAGCAATATTGCAACTCAGGGGTGTCTGTCGAGAGACAGTATTACCATATGAAGAAACGATCCGATGAAACACCGATTGAACACTTACACCGGGTGAATGTTGCTGGTCTGCGCGCAAAAATGCCGATCAAGGATCCAGGACACCCGCGTATGACTCGCGAGCATGTAGAACACTTTTTTGGCCCTTTGGACAATCGCGACCTGGATTATCAGTTAACCCCGCTCTGTATAAGCATGCGGAAGAATTTGAACTAACTCTGAGAACGCTGCAGCGGGCCAAAGGTCGGCAACCCATGGTCGAGGTAGGATCGAACTGGTACCGGTCGAAACCACACCCGGACCAGGGCAAGATACCAGCGGCACGACCAACCAGGACGATTCGGATGATTACGAAGGAATGGGACAGTTCCAGTTCGGCAGAAGAAAGTGGTTAATCAAGTTTAGAGGAGAAGTATCGTCATAACTTTACGACTGAACCGGTATTCAGTCCGAGATCATCGATTAATGGCACGGATGGACGAAAATCCGGTGGGGCTCAACCTGTTCAGGACCGACCTCGCAAGAAATTCGTGCATTCTGGGTCGACTAAACATGGAGACCGTGATTGCTGGAAGAGAATAACATGTGGAAAATGAGATCGTAAACGTCACCCTTCGGATATTTTTTTTGTATGAAAAAACTGTGGGAAGATTCACGATGCCGGTGCTTGTTCTATAGAAGAATTTTCAATCAGATGCGCAAGTTGTATGTGCCGACTAACCATGCTGGTATGCTCCCACCAGATGTCGAGAAAATTATAAACTACATCGCTCACCCGGTTGGAATCTGGTTCGAGTCGAGCGATCTACGTTCTGCATCTATGCATATGTCGGTAGCGGAAATAAGTTTGAGGAAAAGGAGATAACCGACAATGCATGTTCTAATTCAAATTGCGTCGATCGATGTCCGATTCACAGTCTCAGTGTGGATGAATATTTCCGTTCGGACGTGATCATGGAGTTGGATCTACAGCCCGGTGAATCCCGAGGACACTGGAAGTATCACTCTCCCGACAAGTGGTTTAAACAAGCGAAATCTAATGGGAAGATTAACAATGAAAAGGCCACTATTCTATTTGACTCTGGAGCAGAAGTCTCGATCATCGACTCCGCCTTTGCTCGTAAGGTGGGATGTCGTATAGACAGTACCCAGAGGCAAGAATGTGTTGGGATCGGCGAAAGTTCGTATATGACTGAAGGGCGATCACGTGTAAAAATCACTCTGGCAGGCTCCCTTGTCTATTCTTTCAATGCCTGGGTTGGCCGGTTAGCCGGTCAAGATGCGATATTGGGAATGGATTTCATGGTACCAGCCGGTCAACGGATCGACCTGTCTCATGGAACCCTGACTCTTCCGGATGGGGTCAAATACAGTTATCCGGTCGACGTCCTTTATATGGCACTCATATGCGGATGCACAAAATGGGTCAGTATGAAAACATCGAAGTAGCCCGGTCAGTCGACGTGATGATTCGGCCGAGCGATCGGCAGCAGAAATTGTGGCTAACCCGTGGTGAACGATGGGAACTTACGTTCGTAAAGGGCGTGGGCAGATCAAGTTACATCAGGATTACACAACAAATCTAATCAGTTGCTAATCGTTCACAAAGATATGATCCTAGGGATGTGGTAACCTGAAGAAAAGAAGCTCGACAGATAGGGTATGTCTCAGTGGGATCACGAATATATATTTGAAATGGCAAATTCTGGCTTATCAAGCCACCACAGGCCTGATTCAGTGACGAAGATCTGGTAGACAAAGACACCTCACCTTTGGTAAAGAAAGCCGGAATATGCAATTCGCATAAGCTATTGACCAGAGGATCGTCCGATGGGAGCGACAGGTGAAAGCCGGATCAAAAACGGTCCACAGATTTTGAGCGTTATTGGACCCGGATCACCGAAAGCATCAGACCCGGAGAGTAAAAACGATGGTGATAAGCTTAGAAACGATCGTGAGGAGAAAAAGGAGGATGGACCTGCCGAAGTCGTTAAGGACGAAGGTAAACCCGAAGTAGATCACCAGTTGGATGACTCACAAGTGGCGACCCAAGATAACGCCGAACCGGAGGAAGTAGATCCGGTAGTGTATACATGAAGGTGGTGATCGATATATTAAAGGTATCGAGAAGCAGATAGCAGTTTTGCCGGAAGTATCGCCCAATATACCATAAGACACCATGTAGGATCTACAGGTCGGTTTTCCTGAAGTGAACACTCCCGAGCAGATCGATCAACTAAAGAAGATCATCAGAAAAACGCGTCATTTATTGATTGGGAAGGGTAACGCCCTACCCCCGGAGCTATCTGTGATAGAGACGTTGGAAATGCAAGATCGATCGCTCAACGTTGTCGCAAAGTCGCGCCACAATACCGGGAAACAATTTCCGATTTTATCAAGGGCTTGTTGAGTACAAAAATCATCCGACCTTCAACATCGCAGTGGGTGTCATCGATTATGATTGTGATAAAAAAAGAACGGGATCGATATTCGACTTTGTATCGACTATAGAATGGTAAATCGCGTCACGAAGTTGATGGTCTATCCGATGACCCTGATCAATGATTTACTGGAATATCTGGACAAAGTTTTATGGTGTTGCTCGCTAGATATGGCTAGCGGTTTCTGGGTGGTTTCAATAACTGATCATGCTCGAGAGATTTTGGTTTTCGTTACACCCTTCGGTCTTTTCGAATGGAACCGGATGCCGTTCGGTTTGAAGAACATTTCACGGATCTATCAGAGATTGATTGACAATGCTGTCTATGGATATTTCCAGATCAGTGCCGATCGAGAAGCCACCGATCTACATGATGTGTTTACGGAGGGTGAACCGGACCAAGGTCAGAGACGACCCGTTTTGGTAAGTCGTTCATATATAGATGACATCTTGGTTACGGCAACATCATGGGATATGCTATGTGATAAGGTCGAACGACTCCTTGACGTTGGAATTTATCGATCAGCGTAGTCAAGAGCTTCTGGGGTCGCTTCAGGGCTTGGAAGCAAACCCGTAAGACTTAGGTTCTCTCAGTAAACTGCCTTTCCCCGATCACTGAAGGCTATGAAGCCTTTTCTCGGATCCCTGAATTATTATAGCCGGTTTATCGAAGACTTCTCGATATAAGCTGCAATATTATACGAAATGAAGGAAGTGGATTATCATGGACTGCGAGAGCGTGATCGAGTGGGAAAGTCACTGAGTGAGACTGGTCGTGAAACCGAAGTCAATGAATTGAATCGCAAGACTGGATAGCTGATTGATCGAACTGTGCCAGGGTCAGAGGGGGATATGGAACGAGTTATGGTAGCTTTCAGTATTTTGAAGGCGAATATGTTTTCGACTCCGATACTGGAGCATTTCAATCCGGAAAAACTTCCCGTGGTGATTCTATACGCCAGTAAATGGGCAATATCAGCCGCACTAGTCCAAGATCACGACGGAGTATATTGTCCAGTGACGTTTACAAACCGGCCATTGAAACTGAATGAGGTCAATTATGGCTTAGTGGATAAAGACGTGCTGGCCCTATTACGCATATTGGATGTCTGTTATTCTATGCTGGTGACCAGATCGATTAAAGTATCGTCTAGGCGGTCTACTCTGGCTTGGTTATTGTCTTCGAACGGAATTGACGGAAGACTGGGGCGATGGGCAGCGCTATTATCTCAGTGGACCTTGGATCATCAAATGCACCAAGGGTGAAGAAGAAAATCTCGGTACGCTAGCAGCCAGTATCACACCCCGATCCGAAGTCGATGAAGCTCTGATCGAGGTTGCTCCTCGGAAGCAGCCAAGAGAATCAATCATTATACCCCTACCGATCGTCGGCTCGGAGGAAGATTTGATCGTCGTAAGTTTCGATGGATCAGCGAGCGTGAAGAAAGGCGTAGCGGTGTATAGCACGTTGTTGTGGAAATTGCCGAAATGTCTGCTGGTTCAGACTATACCCCGGGCATCACAGCCAATGAAGCCGAATACCGTTGTCTGCTGCTAGGTTTGGATCTCCTGCAAGAGCAAAAGAGTGGGAGGGTAATCATATGTGGAGATTCAAATCTGGTGATTCGGCAGATCACTGGAAAAATCATTTGCAAGATTCCTCGTCTGAAATTGTTGAATGAGCGTGTTATGAAAGCTCAACGCGGATGGCCAAGTCAAGACCTCTTACATGTGAAACGTGACTGGAACAGAAGTGCTGATCACCTAGCCACGATGGTCATGCGTGATCAGACTGGATCGATGATTATCGATAAAGCACTGCTGGAAGAATTGGTCGAGATCAATAGGTTGCCCGACTGATTCATTCGGAAGATAAACAGGAAGCAGGACGGGTCTCGATGATGACGAGGTCACAAGCCAGATCAACATCCAGCAGGCCACTTTCTCTGAGAGAAAATCTAACAGAAGAAAAAAGTACAGGATGCGGATTGAAAGAATTCTCAAGGCACAAGACGAAGAAAGATGGATCGTTGATTTGAAGGCTTTTCTGAATGGAGACTTGGAGAAACTGAGCCAGAATGAAGCAAAAGATTATGTTAAGATCGCGTCCATCTATGGGATTGACGAAAACGATTTGTTGTTTTACTATGCCCAAGCTGATCAGACTGACGTTATTTCTGGACCGATCAGCGAGACTTGTGATTTCAGAGACCTTACAAGCAGATATCTTGTATCATTATCACGTCAGTTTAAAGGGCGGTCACCAGGGTGTGGGTCGGACATATCACAGGATTCGCAAACATTTTCACTAAAGAGGTGTTTATCGAAGTGTCCAGAAGTTTGTCGGAACGTGCACAGATTGCGAAACCGGGAAGGGTATGCCGAATATCCGGGGTAGATCACCCGGGAACATCCAGGCGACTTACCATTTCCAAGTGATAGCGATGGGTCACATACCTTCCTTGCCGAAATCGTTCAAAGGCAATACAGAACTGCTGATTTGGACGGATCTGTTTACGGGATTGGTGATTGTGAATGCGGGATCTACCCGAACAGGCCAACAAGTCGCCTGCAGTTATGAGGAATGTGTCTTTAGGCGGTTTGGAGCAGGTGAGGTGATCAGGCACGATCGGAAACCAGGTTTTATGGATGAAGTCTTTCGATCATTTAATCAGATGCTTGGTCAGAAACTAAGCGCGACTATGGCCTACCGTCCGCAGGCGAACGGTAAGGCCGAGCGTATGGTGCAAACGCTAACTAGAGCTATTAAGATGTATGTCGCGGATTCAGCTCAACAAGATTGGGATGGGTATGCAGAGAGACGGTTTTTGCGTTAAATTCTTCTTTCGGTCGGATCAGGAGCGATACTTCGTTTTACTAGACGTATGGTTGGGACCCCCGATCTACTATCGAGTCGGTGATTCCCGTCGGATGTACCCGAGGTCGAGATCGCGAAGCTCGTCGATGGCGTATGCGACTCCAGCGCCATTACCAGCATGCACGGGAACAAGTGAATGAACGACTGCGGAGGGCGATCCAACAGAGAGCTGATCGGAATAATGATCAAGCCGATTCGCATAATACCGAACCGGGATCAAGGGTCTGGCTTTACTTGGATCGCGTGAAAGAAGGATACGCCAGGAAGTTAGCGCATTTGTGGCATGGACCATTCCGTGTATCCGAATTGATCGGCGACCATGCTGCCCGGTTAATTACGGCTGGCACCGATTACGGAGTTTTCCCGATCGTCCACTTGTCGAAGCTGAAGCTAGTCCGGGAATACCCCGATCGCCTAAAACCAGGTTGTCATCGGATGATCATCCAAGGTTTGACCTCGATGAGACTCTCTTGCCCGAAGACAGTCGAAAAAGAGCGTTGGATCAAAATGAATTTGAAGTGGAAAAGATTTTGGACACCCGATCGGGCCTGAGGACCCTATTTGGTCAAAGACATCGTGATTACTTGGTTCAGTGGAAAGGTTACGACGATCCATCGTGGGTAGAGGAACGGGACCTCAACTGTGGAGCTTTGCTAAGGGAGTTTGAACGTGATCAGGTGATTTGGAGTTATGCAAACCCACGAAGAAGGCAATCAGGAGTCTCAATAGTCTGGGTTGACATATTACGATGGATCAGCCAACGGTAATGGTCAAACAAGCTGATATCATGTTGATTGAGCTGGTTCATAATCAACGGACATGCATATAAATATATTCACGAAAATTACATTCACGTGCATATGAACGGTCGACATACAAGCTGAGGATAACGCTGGAACCTGGATATAAAGTTTTGGATATGGAACATGGAGGTTATCAGAAAGTTGTCGTGAAATATTAATGGTTAAAAGAGAATGAAACGGAAATTGGTTATCACGATAACTACGGGCCATACTTTGCGCGCAGACGGAAGATCTTGAGCGCCAGATGATCCATGGGGCTTAAGCGGTATTGGTTCCGCCAGGGCTCTTGACGATTGGCAAAGTTCAAAGCATCGCGCAATGTGCCGATCGGAGTCGGGTGTCCATGACCGGGATACCCTTCCCCGCCGTCGGCCTTGATGCAAGAGGGGACCTTGTTAGCCCTCTGCTGTGAACCAATGAAAGCGACTTGTGTCTTAGAAAGAGAAACTTATACTGATTTTTATCCGAATGTCCAATACATCCTTTCATGTAGCCTACCCCAAATAGCACGGCTGGATAGTTATGTATCTTAACTGAAATAGCCAGCTCACCTGGATCTCTTTTGTGTGTTGCACACCAAAAACGTTCGACTCCAGTTGGATGCTCTTTTGTGTTCCGTACACCAACGGCTTAGCTGGATGCTCTTTTGGGTACTGATCACCAAATCTGGATACTCTTTGTTGTACTGTACACCAAAACCAGCCGGATCGCCTGGATGCTCTTTGATGTATCGTAAACAAAAACCAGTCGGATCGCCTGGACTTTCTTTGGTGTACTGCACACCAAAACCAGACGGCTCACCTGGATACTCCGTCGCGTACCACACATCAAATATCCGGCTCGACCCGGAAAGTCATTCATTTAAGCTCACTTGGCCGCTGGGGTTAACCCCTCCTTAGCAGCTCCGCGTCCACCTTTAGCGCCTCATCCGTCCTCCGTAAAGCTCAGCCTTCTTCGGGACCCTTCGCAAATACACCTTCCAAACAATCCGCCCTTCGGTCATCCAAAATCTGAAGTCATCCGGCCAACCTGATCCGGACGACCCCTCTCCGGCTAGCCCAATTACAACCCCCTTGATCACACCCATCTGGCTCGATTCCATGCCTGGCACAATCCTGCCGCTGGTGAATACGCTTGGCAACTGCCATCCAGCATCTACGCCTTTGGCTAGCATTTTCCGTCACTCAGAAGGCACTCTCGGCCAGATGTATTTCATACCTGCCCGTTAATTAATTCACAAGTAATTAAAGAGCAGGGATCAGTTTCCGTGGGAAGAGCGACTCTTCGGCGCTGGATGATCACATACAACAGTTCTTTGAAAGTTTACATGACCGAGCTCTGCAGATGTGGTGAAGCGGCTTATGAAATAATGCAAAGTACTTTCCAAAGGGCGAATTCTGATTGGCGGAATTACGGACCAAGGACGCGGGCACCGGATAGTCGCCACCGAGGAAGTCTACAAGCGGCCGGGCGGCGCCAGGCTGGAAATCAGGCTGGTGGACATGACAAGGGACGTGGATAGTCGAACATGCGGGCTAAGCGGACGGGAAGGCCACGGATGTTGGACGGCCGAGGCGCGGATGGCGGACGGTCGAGGCGGCGGTTTGGTTGTAAGGAATGAGTGAAGGGAGCCTGAAGGAAGATGATGGTTCTAGTGGATGAGGGGGGGGCACCCGGATCGGATGAGAAGTCGCCAAGGAATTGCTAGCGCCAGTGGCTGAGGAGCTCGGATGGATGGCCATCCGGCCGAGCCGGCCGGGTACAATGTACCATCCGGACTGGTACCAGCTGGGTTCGGTGTACCGGCCGGGTTGGTACCATCTGGGGTTGGTGTACCGGCCAGGCGGGTAGACAAAGTCGGAGTTAACCGGGCTACTTCGGGTAAGGCACATGACTGGTCAGCCGGGTTATTTGGGGTAGGTTACACAAAAGGGAGTATTGGATATAGGATAAATCAGTATACGTTTCGCTTTCTTAGACACAAGTCGCTTTTATTGGTTCACGGCAGAGGGCTAACAAGGTCCCCTCTTGCTGTTATTGGTTTGCCCGGGGAAGGTTAAGTTAACCCACCGGAAGTCCCCTGACCGGGAGTCGCGGCGACTTCGTATACTCACCTCAAGTCTCCCGTGTTTTGAACACGGTATTAAGTATTGGGAAGTGGTGACATTTTGGCCTTCTGTGGAAGAGTGTGGAGTTATATCTACATTATATACACATTTGGATTCGCCCTTCATTGTTATTGGTTTAGCTGGCCGATTGATTATTCTCGGTCCAGCCGGCATTATACAAACTTCAAGTGTCTTATTGGTTTGGCGTGCCGATCGACTATTCTCGGCCCAGCCGGCACTATACAAAGCTCAAGTGTATTGCCAGACGAGCTCCCCGGTGACGATTTCCGCCCAGGAGCTACCCCTAGTCCTAACCCTCATCTCCCTATTGGACGGATTTACACTTTTCGCCCTAGGGTCCACCAAGAGAGCTAACCACCCAGTACTGACGGGTACACAATGTGAGCTTTTAACATGCAACAT
>MIQA02007653.1:0-16482 GCA_001887855.2 Sclerospora graminicola | reverse complement strand
ACACTTAAGATCAATTTTTAAACTAAAACTTGGCCCAAAAGCACTTGTGATAAAATCCTAACCCAATAGAAACTATCCTGCTCCATTATTGCTTTATAATTGACGAGAATACTTCGAAATATGATAATTTTGCTATTCAATTTGATCTAGCTGTACCCAAAATCCTTGAATTAAAAAAGCTTTGTTTTTCTCCATATCTATTCGATCAACTGTATCGTTAGACCAGCGAATTCAGGAGCAAGAAGTTTTATTAAAACGTCTAGTAATGGCGCTCTACCGGATACTATCTCAGTATCTTTATTTCCATATTTACTGTTAGCTGTGGCGTATTCTTGTCCGTTGATTATTTAGGGAGTCGTGTGTGACACAACGGGTTCTACGGTACGCTGTACCCACGTTATGGTACAGGGTGTGTGTGCCACTTAGTTTAACCCAGACTAATTACCACCCTATAAATTAGTCTGGCACAGACTATTTCCGAACATCCCTTAATTAGTCTGTGTTCATTAATAGTCTGGTCCAGACTAATAATAATAAGGTAGTCCATTTAGTCCTAGCTACTTCAAACCTATCAGAACTAGAGTAAAATCTAGACTTATTTAACATGGTTGTCGTGTCCTTGCTAGGCAAACTTTGCTTTTCTTGGTCTGGTCGTCTGAAGTCGTGATCCGGTGCTGGGTCTAGGTTGTTAATGCACTTTAAACTGCTTAACAGTCGAATCCCGTCTCCTTTCACGACACTGCCTTGAAAAACAACTTGGTCCCGGGGTAGCCATCGCCACGCCGAAACAATCCCGCAAAATCCTTTCCAGAGTCGTTTATTATGTTTGTTAATGTCCATAAGCAAACCTGGGTTTGGAGGCCCCGTAGGCCTGTCCTCACCTCCTTGCATCCATTGCATTGGAGTAGGCTCGCTAAGAGACCAACCTCGTGTATCGTAAGCAAAGTTCGCCGCCGCACTTATCTCTGCGAACGGTAACCTCGCCTTTCCCCCCTTGTTCTTCTTGATGCTCTTCGCATCCTTTGACTTTATGTCCGTTGGACTGAGGTGAAAGTGTCGCACTTCCACCTGCTCTTGTCCGTTAACTCGCGGTGTTACTTCATTTTTAGCAATTTCAAATTGCAAAATTCCTTCTTCCACAATGTAAAATTGCATCCTTGATCCTGGGTGTGATGGCCCCACAGGACCTGTTTCACACCCTGACAGTCCTCCAGTAATAGTAACCGGTGCGTGCACAGTTGGGCTTAGGTGAGGTGGCCCCGCAGGCTCGTCCACACCTCCAAGCGCCCTTCCCTGTGAGTGCATCGTTAAACCTGGGTGTGATGGCCCCGAAGGCACTTCTTCACACCCCGTCGGTACTCCGATATTCGCGGCGTTTGAGTACGCCGTTAATCCTGGGTGTAGAGGCCCCATAGGCTCTCCTACACCCTCAAGTGTTTTCCTTGTTGATGATGGAACTGGCTCTATGTGAGGCCAGTCCCGGTTGTCCTGAGCAGAGTTTACCGCCGCACTTATCGCTGCTGACGGTGAGCTTGCTTGCCCGCGTTGGAGGGGCGTGTTGCTGTCCAAAGGGGGAGGGCCTGGGCCCGTGTCCATTTTTGTAAGAACGGCCCTAAGGGGAAAGACTCCGGAAAACTTAGGTTGTGTGCTCTCCTGTGTGGTTGTCTCGTTTCTGTGTGTTTTCACTGTTTATGTGTGTTTGCCATGTTTTTTGTGCCCTTAACTGGATGTAGCGGAAGATGGTTCGCCACGTTATGGATATGTCGCTCATCATCGTTACACGCCTTCAACAATGTTGCAGCTTTATCCCGGTTGTCCTGAGCAGAGTTCACCGCCGCACTTATCGCTGCTGACGGTGAACTTGCTAGCCCGCGTTGGCGGGGCGTGCTGCTGTCCAAAGGGGGAGACGCCTGGGCCCGTGTCCATTTTTGTAAGAACGGCCCTAAGGGGAAAGACTCCGGAAAACTTAGGTTGTGTGCTCTCCTGTGTGGTTGTCTCGTTTCTGTGTGTTTTCACTGTTTATGTGTGTTTGTCATTTTTTTGTGCCCTTAACTGGATGTAGCGGAAGATGGTTCGCCACGTTATGGATATGTCGCTCATCATCGTTACACGCCTTCAACAATGTTGCGCTTTATCCCGGTTGTCCTGAGCAGAGTTCACCGCCGCACTTATCGCTGCTGACGGTGAACTTGCTAGCCCGCGTTGGCGGGGCGTGCTGCTGTCCAAAGGGGGAGACGCCTGGGCCCGTGCCCAGGCCATTTGTCCGTTGAAATCCTGTGGTCCTGATTCCTGTCCAGATCCTCCCCATCCTTGTTGGGTGAGGTCTAGACTGCGAATTCGAAACTAGTCTGGTACAGACTACCTAAAAAAGCACAGCTCATGTTCGAAAATTAGTCTGGCACAGACTAATTACGGTGGGAGGAGTACTGATCAGTACCCTACTCGAATAGTTATTGCGCAAGCGCCTTAAAAGTACAATCGAACCTCCTTATGTAGCGCACTCATGAAAATTCGAATAATCCAGATATAAAAACGCCATCTATGGGGGGATATATGGTACAGTACTACTTGAACTTTTACGAAGCCACCGTCCTATATAATGAGTGAATACATACACAAGGACACTGTTGTTCTCTCTTTTGCTTATGGAGCGGTACTGCTACCAGTTTTGGTGGCAAAAGTTTTAGCTACACTGGAAACGAAACAAGTATAACGTCGTGCTGATCTCCATCACTGGTAGATGTGGTAGCTATCGTTTGACAACTCGGTGACAACTCGTCGATGTAATTTTTTGGTGTGCGTAGATTAAATCGAATTCTCCAAGCAATCCGTAAGTAAAAAACGACTAAGAAATTGCGGATGTAGAGGAGAACATATTCTTGGGGAGACAAGTTTCTTTTGTTTGTTTTAGGTCCGATTGTGACAAGTTCAAATGTTTTTCTCGCCAAGGTGAAACTATTAAGGATGCTAAACGCCGTAAAAGAGCTAAGCGAAGTTTCGGTTCATTTAAGCTGACGCTCGATTCATTATCTCCATGATGAAATCGAGTGTAGACGTCCTGCGATATGTAACGTTTGCTCTCGACCAATGCATCACCGGTGACGACCGAGCTCAAGTCTTAAAGAAGAAGGAGGGATATTGATCTCGGCTAATGACTTATACGCTTGGATTTGCTAAAAAAAAATAAGAATAATAAGTGGAGACGGGAAGCTGAAGAGGCGAACAATCTCCAGACGGCGAGCGTTATTCATTCATACCTTGTCTATATACATATAGGCTTGCGCCACTCCGAATACGAAGCTCAGAAAGTATCCGATATTCTTGGGTCCATTGTATACGTCCACATTTGGCATTGTTTCGGGGGTGAAACTATTTACCGACAGTGATGGAACCTGTAATCTCTCAGCTAAAGAGCGACTATTTCGTTGGCTCCACGCACAAGGTATTGATACAGCTAATGTAGGTAAGAATTCACTTAATAAGTACTTGGAGGACGTCCACTATAACTGAAAGTCGGAATGCTTAAATGGTGACCAGTTATAAATTGACCCAGAAAATGAGGGAATTCGCTCCTCTATACAAAAATACAGTGTGCTGATTGGTGCAGACACTCGTGGATCCAGATACAGATTTGAGCCAGTTAGGGGAGTTCTGTGACTGTAGGTAGAGTGTCGAGAAAAAGTACAGAATGCCTAATATTTCAGAATGCCCATTTTGACAAGAAAAATTGGACTATTTTTTACCCAAAACGCACACAAAAGTGAAAGTTGTCAAGCCCAAGTGGGTCGATGTGCTTGTGGGATCGCTGCTTTGTCTGTCACGTTAGTATCTACTTTGCAGCGTCAGCAGACTCAAATTGTTGTATCATTAGTAAAACACCCCTAACTAATATTTTTTCATGTAGTTCACTGATCTTCACTCCATATTACTCACATCCTCCACCACAATGTACCGTCATCCTGAATCACTGCCACAAACTCGGACGCATCTTTAAACCCGATTGTAGCACAAAATTTGCTGGTCGATGCACCTATCTGACGCATGGGTAGCCTCCAGATGGATAAAGTGCTGCTGCATTGTACACGTCGTTTGCATCAGAATCCGGTAATGAGAACATAACTGACAGCACAAGCATCAACACGAGCTTCAGCATGCATATCTGCATGGGCATCGCTACTGAGTGCCGATCAAAAGATAAAAACATGCCGTTCTTCGCGGTTCCAACATGGTACTTACTTGATTGGTTTATCTTGAAAATTGTATGCTGCAAGAGTACCTAATTTGCTTTTGCCAGGTCCCCATTCAATTTTGGACGCCTGCCAAATATGGGTTTGCCAGAATTCCTATTTTCCATTAAATTAGGTAGATAGGTAGTGTGGTGTAGTTGCTCTCAGAAATTCTTCCTGAGATACGAACACCCACGGGGGGCCCAGACGACTGACTGTCGGAGGGGGTACTCCGTCCATCCGAGTCATGATCCGATCCGGCATCCGGCCGGCTGGATCGGTCACTTCCATCCGCTTGATCGTGACGACTCGGATGTTCCATGTTGAAAGCTCACCTTGTGTACCCGTCAGTACTGGCGGTTGCGCTCTCTTGGTGGACCCTAGGGCGAAAAGTGTAAAATCCGTCGAATAGGGAGATGAGGGTTAGGACTAGGGGTAGCTCCTGGGCGGGAATCGTCACCGGGGAGCTCGACTGGCAATATACTTGAACTTTGTATACTGCGGGCTGGACCGAGAATAATCGATCGGCCAGCTAAACCAATAATAATGAAGGGTGAATCCAAACGTGTATGTAAAGGGGAATCCAAATGTAACTCCACACTCTTCCACAGAAGGCCAAAATGTCACCACTTCCCAATACTTAATACCGTGTTCAAAACACGGGCGACTTGAGGTGAGTGTACGAAACGCCGCGACTTCCGGTCAGGGGACTTCCGGTGGGTTACCTTAACCTTCCCCTGGCAAACCAATAGCAGCAAGAGGGACCTGTTAGCCCTCCGCTTGAACCAATGAAGTGACTTGTGTCTAAGAAAGCGAACGCATACTGATTATCCCTATATCCAATACTCCCTTTTGTGTAACCTACCCCAAATAGCCCGGCTGACCCGTCATGTGTCTTACCCGAAGTAGCCCGGTCAACTCCGATTTCAGTGTATCCGCCTGGCCGGTACACCAACCCCAGATGATACCATCCCGGCCGGTACACCGAACCTAGCTGGTACCAGTCCGACTGGTACACTGTACCCGGCCGGCTCGGCCGGATGGCTATCCATCTGATCTCCCTGGCCGCTGACGCTAGCAGCTCCTCATCCGATCCGGGTGACTCCTTCATCCACTAGAACACTCATCTTCCTTCAGGCCCCTTTCGCTCATACCTTCCAGCCAATCCGCCACCAATCCGCCCCACGGCCGTCTGCCATCCGCGGTCGTTCCGTCCGCTTAGCCCGCTAGCCCAACTATCCACGTCTTCCGTAGCGTTTGTCCGGCCTGATTCCAGGCCTGGCGCCGTCCGGCCGCTAGTAGATACATCCGGCGGCCCTCAGATCGCGTCCCCTATTGTCCGGTCCGGGCATCCAGCTAAGGGCGACATTTCAACCAATCAGGTGGGGGCGTCCACTATCATTAGTCCGTTAATTTCTGGGTCACTTCACCACAGCCGCCCCTGAGCCTTGTCGCAGCCGCACAACGGTTGAGGCACGAGCTCACCACATCTCTCACACTTCGATTTTCACTGTCCCTATGTCCGAACGCGACAACGCCCCCATCGATCCTCTGCCGGGACACTCCCCGACCACTACGCAGCCATCGGCCGTAGGCCCAGATGCCCATCCGGCCGGCCTAGAACGTCGTCCAGGGCAGCCCGACGTGGCTGCCCTGCAAACTCAAATTGCTGCTCTAACGACGCAAGTGGCTAGCCTCTAGAAGGCTAACACCGAATTGGCATCGACCGCACGGTTGGCTAGTCAGCAAGCAGATGAAGCCCGGGTCCGGGAGGTACTGGCTACCTTAAAATCCCAGCACCGCATCAGCCGACTGGAAAGTGAGAAGACCGACCTTCTCAAAGCGAGGGATCACGTCCAACAGCTGTCGGACTCGCTGCGCATCCTGAACCAGAAGGCCATGGCCGCCTTGAAAATCCAGAGTAAGTACATTTTCGCCTGTTCAGGGCTATCTCCCAACTTGCTCACTCTGTGTGTGTTATCAGAACAAAATGTCACGTGTTTCCGCGTCCTGATGATCGAGTCCTCTCAGGCCGCGCGCGAGTTAACGGCGCGCTACGAGAGCTACATCAAACTCTCTCAACAATTGGAGAGTTCGCAAATAGAGCTGGACAATTTGGAGTATCGCCGGATCCGGCTCGCCAAAAAACTGACGAAGTATCAGAAGATGATGTGCCAGTCGGCCTCTGTAACGCCTGAGCTCCAGCGTCGAATTCGGGAGCTTGAGGCCGCGTACACCGAGACCTAATCGGGTGTGGGTGAAGCCCGGGAGGTGTTTTCCAAGCTTGCTCAGGAGCGCACGGATTGTCAATCCTCCATAAATGAAGGTCGAGCTCGGCTAATCGCGTCGGGTACTCGGGTGGGACGTCTAATGAAGGACCCTCCCCCCATCCTGGAGGCTATTAGGCACCTCCTCGACTAAGCCTGTCCGCGGGATCCCGATCCGGCCGCTTCCGCTCCGCCACCTCTCCCGTCCGCCTCTAGTTCTACTGAGGTCGTCCGGACACCCGGAGCGGAGGCGTCCGCCCCAGAGTCGGTGACCGGTAGCACGGGAAAGGCTCCTCGTCTACGGATTTGGGATACCTCTCGGAACCCTAACCCGCCACCAATGCCAGCCGGCGAGTCGGCGGCTTCTCCATCGTTCTCTGAGGATCTTCCGGCACATAAGAAAAAACGTCGGTCCAGCCGGGTTGCGTCGCTCCGCGCCCCCGTGGCCACCAAACGGCCTAAACGGTCCGCCGCGTCGGCGAGCGCGGCTCAAGATCATATAGACAACGGACCGGGTTCCGATCCCACGTCGATCCCAGCTCCGCTAGTTTTTGAGAAGTTCCCCCATCGTCCTCGCGTTACAAGATCTTCGTCTAAAGCTTCGTCTGCTCCGGCTCTCCTTAGAATCTCCCCCCATGACCCTCAAGGCCCGTCTACCGCCTCTCCCGATGGAGAGGGAGCGCCCGACCTACCGGAGATGGACTGTGATGAGGCCGCCGCCGAGGGATACGAGGGGTCACCTTCCCCAGACCCTTTCGCGTTCGACGAGAACGAGTCCAAGGAGTCCTCAGAGGAGTCTCCTCCCTCGTGGATTTCCCGCCGGAAGATCCTGACGGCTTCCGAGCTGGCCGCGGCTCTCCCTTGGTCCAAGGCGCAGTTGGAAGGCTTGCGTATCCAAGACCTCACTGGTGCCCTTGTCACCCGGGCTTTGACTCGCCCGCCGTTGTGGATATTTCCACCGGCACCCGCTACGCCTAAGGACACGGACTGGAATTCCAAGCTTGTGGCGATCGGGCCGCTGAACACGATCTTGTCTCGCAAACCCTGGGCCGTACTGGCGACAGAAATGCCAGACATGGGTCTACCCCATGTCGGCTGGTTCGCGGATTTTCGGGAGGTCTGTAAGGGGAACCTCTCTCGGCATGGGCAAGCCATCTGGGAGTCTACCCTCATCTTTTCATTTCCGTTGCCGCCGGGCGTGAGTCCCCCAAGCTAGCCCAATACCGAACTGACCGTAAGAACCGTCGAAACCGAGCGACCGAAGGTTGGACCTCTGCAACTTCGTTGTTGCCGGAATCCAGCGCGGCCACTGCGACTTGGACATTTTTTTTCACCCTATCATGCTACATCTGGCCAACCGCCGGGTGGAGAAAAGCGGAAATCCGGCCGAAAGCGGGACTTGGTATCTAGGATTGGGTCGGGCTACCACTCTCCAAGGTTCGCTCGATGAGCTCGACCAACAGGATCCGTGGCGCAACCAGTACCGGCAGGACCCCGATCACCACCCTGGCGTCCGCGTGCCCCGACTCCGGAACAAGTTCTGCTGAGCTCGCCAGGGATGATTCATGAGGCTAGTCTTCCCTATTCCTATCTTCTTCATTCGTTTATGGCTATTGGCCTGAGTAATACATTTTTCTTTCCATTTTCCACGTCGTAACCACTTGTCCATATTTCTAATCCGACATAACCATCCGGCTTCACCTCTCGTGCTGATCCCTCGACATCATCCAACCGGCACCATACTGACTCGAAGATTACTCCAACATCCGATCCATCCGGCACCATACTGATTCGAAGATTACTCCAACATCCGATCCATCCGGCACCATACTGATTCGAAGATTACTCCTACATCCGATCCATCCGGCAACATACTGATTCGAAGATTACTCCAACATCCGATCCAACCGGCACCATACTGATTCGAAGATTACTCCAACATCCGATCCATCCGGCGCCATACTGATTCGAAGATTACTCCAACACCCGATCCATTCGGTACCATACTGACTCGAAGTTTACTCCAACACCCGATCGGCCCACTTCTGACCAGACTAATTTCCATCCGCCGATTGCTTGGCTGATTGGTGTTAATTGATCCGGCCGTGCCTACTGCCCGGGAGCCGGATGGACTAATTCTCTGACTCCGCCTCACCTTCTTCATGGGTCTGCATGACCCCGAAGCGGTTTCGGCTCGCCCGTCGGCGATCGAATTCTCTCATTAAAGCTCCACAATTTAGATCCAGCTCGTCCACCCACGACCGCTCCTCGCAATTTTTCCACTGCACGAGAAACTCTCTGTGGATCCGCCCAACCCGGGTTTTCCGTCCATTCCGAACGTCCAAAATTTCTTCTACTTCGTACTCATCCGGATCTAGCGGCTTGTCCCAGCTGTCCTCCGGCAGTAGGGCTTCATCGAAGTCGAGCCGGTCGCTCTCCACCGTAAGGCGCGTATTCGGGCGGTCCGGGAAATGCTTAACCAACTTCCACTTGGAAACATGCACTATCGAGAAAACGCTATAATCCGTGCCTGCCATGACCAGCTTAACTGCATGATCCCCGACCAGTTCTGCTACTCGGAAGGGGCCATGCCACATATGCGCCAACTTCCGTGCATAGCCCTCCTTGACCCGATCCAGATACAGCCATACCCGGGAACCGGGCTCTATGCCGTGTTCCCTGGCTCGGTCGTTGTTCTGATCGGCGCGGTCCTTGATTGCTTGTCGGAGGCGTTCGTTTACTTGTTCCCTCGCCAGTGAATAGTGGCGTTGCACTCCCATCCTCCAGCGGCGGGCGTCTCTGTCCCGGCTTCTGGTGCACCCTATTGGTATGGCGGCTTCCAAAGTGGATCGGGGATCCCATCCGTAAGCCAAATAGAAAGGGGTGTCGCCCCTTACCCGATCGTACGACGAATTGAGGGCGAAAACCAGTCTCTCCGCATATTCGTCCCAGTCGCACTGATCCGCCTCCACCACATACATCTTGAGGGCTCTGGTCAGAGTCTGAACCATCCTTTCGGCCTTTCCGTTCGCCTGCGGGCGGTAAGCCATAGTTGGGCTCTGTTTCTGTCCCAAGATCTTGTTGAAAGCTCGGAATACGTCCGCCATAAATCCGAGCTCCCTATCGTGCCGGATGACCTCGCTCGCCCCGAACCGCCTGAAGACACAGTCCTCGTAGCTTTGCGCAACCTGTTGGGCGGTACGGGTGGAGCTGGCCTTTGCTATGACCAGCCCGGTAAACAAATCCGTCCAAATCAGCAGCTCTGTGTACCCATTTCAAAATTTGGGTAAGGACGGGATATGGTCCATCGCAATGACTTGAAAAGGATAGGTGGCCTGTATATTTTCAAGCGACCGCCCTCTAATGGTCGGCCGGCCTTTCCCTGTTCCGCAATCCGGACAACTCCCCACGTTGGCCTGAACGCTACGGTAAAGCCCCCGCCAGTGGAAATGTGCCTTAATCTTGTGATATGTCCGGCCGATGCCCTGATGTCCTCCTTCTAAGCTCACGTGATAACGATGGAGGATATCCGGCTGTAGGGTAGTAGGTACTACTAACCGAGCGGATTTATCTCTCTCGATCTCCGGCTGGTCAGCGTCCCGGTAGAAAAAGAGTAGCCCGTTTTCATCCACTTCGTAATCCGGGGCCAGCTTGAAGCATTCTTTAGCTTGTTCGGCTGTCAGTTTATCCTTTTTCCCGTTAAGGTATGCCTTGAGATCCACTCTTCCTCGTCTTGCGCTTGGAGAATCCGCTCTGCCCGTAACTGTTGCACTATCCCTTCGCTCATTGCTTCCGGGGATAGTGAGCCCGCGGCTGAAGAACGGCGCTTCTGCGACCGGGTGACGGCGCTCACCTGGATTACCTCTTCCGTGTTAGCCGGATGGATAATTTCGGGCAGCCGATTGATCTCCGTCAAATCTGTCAACAGAGCTGGATCGGAAACCGTTACCTCCACTTGGTCACGCATGGCCAGCGTAGCCAAGTGATCTGCGCACTTATTCCAGTCCCGTTTGACATGTACCAGCTCGTGTTCTGGCCATCTCCGCAAGGCGGACTTAACCTGATCGTTCAACAATCTCAGCCGGGGCACCTTGCAATCTATCTCTCCTGTGATTTGCCGGATCACCAGATTGGAATCACCACATATGATGATCCGCCCCTGTGTCCGGCAGCGCGGATCAGGCAAAGTACAAGCCCTCTGTTGTCCCTTCGTTCACAGTTATGCCAGGCGTGAAATCCGAGGCGGCCGTGACCACTTTCCATTCGGGCAACTTCCACACTATCGCATTATAGACCCCGACTCCCCTCTTTACACTCGCCGACCCGTCAAAACTCAGAACCATTAGTTCCTCCGTGGGTCCCACTGTTGGCGGCGATAATACGATGGATTGTTGAGGCTGCTTCCGAGGCGCTATCGCTATCAGTGCCTCCTCCACTTCTGACCTTGGGTTAATGCTGGCAGCCAGCGTGCCGAGTATCTCCTCTTCTCCCTTAGTACTCTAAATTACTTTGAGGGACCACTGAGGCAGCAGAGCCGCCCATCTATCCAGCCGGCCATCAATTCCATTCGCCGTCAGGAGCCATGATAGGGTCGACCGTCTATATAGTACCTTAATAGGCCGAGACACCAGCATAGTATAGCAAACATCTAAGATATGCAATAAGACCAAAACTTCTTTGTCCACTAATCCGTAATTAACTTCATTAGCCTTCAGGGTCCGGCTGGTGAATGTCACGGGACACTACACTCCGTCATGATCTTGAACAAAGGCAGCTGAGATGGCCCATTTGTTAGCGTAGATGATGACCACAGATACCTTACTAACATCAAAATGTTTCAGGACCGGTGTAGTCACCATCTTCGCCTTCAACATGCCAAAGGCTACCCTCGCTCGGGTCATGTGGTCGTCCGGGCCGGCCGCGCAGGAATCCGGCGGCTATCGGAGCAGAAAAGGGCGCCTTCTCATTGGCCGAAATAGCTGACAAGGGCGGCATACCATTGGCTGATATTGCCGGCCCGGCTCGCGTTTCCGCTTGTCTATCCTGCTCTCTCAGCTTGTGGTAATCCACCTCACGAAATTCATACAAAACCGCTGCATAGACTGCGAAATCCTTAATGAACCGACTGTAATAATTCAGGCTGCCTAAAAGGATTGCACAGCCTTTAGGGATCGCGGGAAAGGCAGATTACTCAAGGACTCCAAATCTTTCAGATTAGCTTCCAATCCGGCAATCGAAACCTGATGGCCCAAATAGGTCACCTTAGTCTTTCCCCAGAAACTCTTAACCACACTAATCGAAAAATTCCACTTTTCACACGTAATCATCAACTTCTCCACTTTGTCACACAGTAAATCCCAGGAAGTGGCCGTAACGAGAATGTCATCAATGTAAGACCGCCGCCGCAAAACTGGAGGTTTTGGGTCGGGGTCCGGGTCACCTTCGGTGAACACGTCTCCGACAAGAGCCGGATCTTGATCCGCCTTGATCTTGAAATGTCCATACAGCGCGTTATCTATCAGCCGTTGATAAATCTGCGGGGCATTCTTCAGACCGAACGGCATCCTCTTCCACAAGAACAACCCGAAGGGCGTCACGAACGCAGAGATCTCCCGTGCACGATCGGTCATAGAGACCACCCAGAATCCACTGGCCATGTCCAATGAGCAATACCACAAAACTTTATCCAGGTCCTCCAGCAGGTCGTTTATCAGCGGCATCGGGTAAACCATCAGCTTAGTCAGCCGGTTCACCAGCCGGTAGTCAATACGCAACCTTATATCCACCCCATTCTTCTTAATAATAATTACAATGGGCGAAGCCCATGGCGAGGTGGACGGCTGAATTATCTTGGTGGCCAGCAATCCCTTGATAAGCTCTGACAGCTTTTCCCGATACTGGGGGGCAACTCTTCGGCACCTTTGTGCAACCGGCTTGGCGTCTCCCACATCAATGTCACATACCGCCCCATGGGCGGCCGGAGGAAGTGCGTTTCCTGGTCCGATCAGCAGATGTCTTCTTTTCCATATAATATCCTTCAATCTGCCGATCTCTTCCGGGGTGTTCACATCCGGGTCTCCCACTTGTAGATCGTCAATAGTAACCGCTGGGGGGCAGGGAGTTACATCAGGTAGCACCGCCATCTGATCCTCCATGCCTTCAACAAATAGCTCGCCCCCTTCATGAATGCAGACTAGGTCAGCTTCGACTACTTCGGGATCCTGATCAGCCGGGGTCGATCCGCCTTCGGCTACTTCCGAATTTTGATCGGCCGGCTGGGTCGATCCGCCTTCGGTTTTTTCCGAATTCTGCTCGGCCGGTCGGGACGATCCGCCTTCGGCTATTTCCGAATTTTCGATCGGCCGACTGGGTCGATCCGCCTTCGGTTATTTCCGAATTCTGCTCGGCCGGCCGGGTCGATCCGCCTTCGGCTATTTCTGAATTTCAATCGGCCGGCTGGGTCGATCCACCTTCGGTTATTTCCGAATTCTGCTCGGCCGGCCGGGTCGATCCGCCTTCACCTCGGTCATCACACCATCCGCCATCGGGTTTGTCCTCACATGTAACTCTGCTTTGTCCTTTCTCTCAATTCCGTCGTTCGTCCGTCTTCCTCTGGGTGGGCAAAACAAGTTCCGCGATCGGGGCATAGTCTCCGCCAATACGCTCAGCCGGACCCGGCGACGGCCGGCTCCGCGTCAATATTTTAGAAGGGGTCCGGTACTCGGGTTTAGTCACCATCGGCGTCTGGTCCTCTTCTAATTCTTCTTCTTCGCTGACCAGATCGGTGGTTGCCTGAAAAGCCAGGTTTTGCCACTCGATATAGCGTCTTGAGCCAATAGTGACATAGCCCGGCCGGCGGGGCACCTTGTCCTCGGCCAGCCACATTCCAATGATCACGTCTTCATGCAAGGTGAGGGGCCTTTCCGAGATGTTGGTCACGCTTATAGAGTTGAGATGACCACCCCCTTTAACAAACGAGGGTACCCAGCACTCGCCCCTTGTCAGCCATAACTTGCTCCGCCTGTCGTGTGGTCGTACCATTACTTCCACCGCTTTTCCCACTGGCACCGTTACAAACAGACCTAACTTGAGGAACTGGACGTGGGAACCATATAAAAGCCGCCGGCCGGCCAGCTGGATCTGTATCGCATCCGGCAACGTCAATGTTCCATGCGATAAAACCAGCCGTATGCCGGCCGGGACCATAAAATCCATAACCAGAATTGCATCCTGCCCTGCCAGCTTGCCTACCCAGGCGGTAAAGTAATACACCAAAGACCCAGACAACGTAATCTTAACTCTTGTCCTTCCTTGGGTCATGTATGAACTTTCTCCAATGCCGATGCACTCTTGCCACTTCGTCTCGTCTATCTCACACCCCAACTTACGAGCAAAGGTAGTGCCCACGATAGACACTTCCGCGCCAGAGTCGAACAGTATGGTAGCCTTCTGGTTATTGATTTTGCCATCCGCCTTGTCCTGGTTGAACCATTTATCCGGGGAATGATATTTCCAATAACCTCGCGACTCGCCGGGTAACAGGTTCAATTCCATACGCACTTCAGACCGAGAATAATCATCCGTCCATATACTGCTCACCAGGAAGGGGTCAGCCGTGCTGCTTGGGGACCGGATGACGTAATCGCCAAACTTACATGTATTGTCGGTTACACTTTGCTTTGCTTCTTGATTATCCTCCTTACCGACATATGCATCGATACTAACACTAGACCGCTCGGCTCGAACCAGATTCCAACCTGGCGAGCGATCTAGTTTAACATCTTTTCCACTGCCGAGCGGCAGCATTCCAGGCTTGCTTGTCGGACGTACCACTTCGTCACCTGGTTGTAGAATCTTCATTGGGCACAGTCCCGCCTCGTGCACCTCCCCGCAAGTCTTACACGTAAACAGGCAGTGTTCCGCCGGATGTCCCTTCCTCTCGCACTTCTTGCTGGTCAGCCGCTTCCAACAGCTCCGGTCGTCATGCTTGATGGACCCACGGTGAGTGCATTTGCGCCTGGGGCAATCCTGGTCAGTTCGAGCCTGAAAACCCTTTGGCTGACCGGACCCGGACGGCAGCCTGGATGGCTGACTGGCTTCTGCTGAGAAAAGGTACCGATACTACTCCTCCTCAGACTCGCCCCCGGATCGCTGGTTGACCTGGCTCAGAGCATTCGGATCATCTCATCTAGCCTGTTTCCAAGTCTCCGCACTGATCCGGCGCCTGCGGGTGCTCTCGAACACCTCCGGCAGCTGTCATCCTGCGTCTGCACGCTTGACCAGCAATTTAAGCCAATCGAAAATAGCCCCGGCCAGGTATATTTCGCACCCGGCCGTTAACTCACTCCGGAGCCACTTCACCACAGCCGACCCTGAGTCTTGTTGCAGCCGCACAACGGTTGAGGCACGACCTCTCCTAACATAGTTCTTTATACTTCCTTCCACGAATGCCCCGATTCGGTAAGTCTTCCATCCAATCTTTTTTGACGGCTTTCATTGTGCTGGTCTATAGACCGACCCGAGGTCTCATCTGCCCGTTCCCTGACCACCTATCAATGTATCTCCGGTTCTGCAGGTTAATTTCGATAATATCTGTCGGGTTACTTCTCGACGATGATTTGCAGTCCAGCGGGTTGCGCAGCGTCTTTATTTTTCCCTGACCTTGTACTATCTCCGGCCGATATCGACACGGCTCTTCGCACATACGGAGAGGTCAGGAACCAGGGACGAAATAGTCCGTTTTCGGACTGTTGTAAGCTAGCTCACTAACGCCCTGCATCAGGCCACTACGCCGTCCAATTCTTCCTCCGAAGTGGCAAAGCTCAAAAATTGGATGGAAGTCCTGACTGCCCAAGTGGATAGCCTGGAACATATTCAGGCAGGCCTGGTTCAAGCCCTCGACTCAGCCAACCGCCGGGTGGATGAAGCTGCTGTCCGAAGTCCATCTTCGAAACGGATAATCTTCAAAACTAGGTGGCCAGCCTCGAGAAACAGATCGCCAGCCTGACGAAGGAACGTGACCACCTTCATATGTTGGCGGACGTCGTTGAACCTCTTCGGGTGGCTAACCAAGAGTTAGTTCACCGTTCGAAACTTCAGCGTAGTAGCCCACCAATTTCTGCACTGTTATCCCACCGTTCATGGTTCGTGCTGACCATGTCGTTTTATAGTCCTGCAACTGGAGCAAATGAAAGATCTGTCTGCTGAAGTGTGGTGAAGCGATCGGAAAATATTGGGACTGAAGTGAACCACACATGGCCGTTGATTGGTGACGATAGAACACCCATCAACATATGACGGTTGATGGGTGGGAAAAGGTTGATCACGATTAAGAAGAAAAGGTGGTGGCCAACGGATATTTACGACGTGGAAGAATCAGCCAAGTATGGTCGTTAAGCCCAGTCCCAGGCACTGGCAGAATGATGGAGATCACGATCACGATCGTTATCACAGTCACTAAGTGGAGTTCCCGTGGATGTAATAAGAAATAGTGACTGTTGACATGACATACCAAGGGCAGGTGACCAGCCGATCTCTGAATGGTATAGTGGTTGAAGCTGGCTATGATACGAAGTTACGGCCTGATCGGCCTGTCATGCCCGAAGAATGAAGATCAGATGAGGAATGAAGATCGGGCATGTGGATTGACAGGTTGTGTGAGTGATGTGAACTTTGGTTGGTCCGAAGATGACGTGGCAAGGCCTGATCAGGCCTGATCAAGCCTGATCGGGCCTGATCAGCCGAGATCGGTGTTGTATGGTTGTCCTGACGGGGTATAAAGATCAGGAGAGTGGTCTGGAAGATGAATTGAGTCGTGATGATGATGACCCAGATCGTTCCCGAGGTGATCAAGGGGTGATCAGCCTGATCACCACCTGATCACTTGGCCGATCACTATGGCGATCGTGATCAGGGTCGATCAGCCTCTGATCAGCGTTGATATGCAAGGGCAAGTAAGTTCTCGGTTTGGTCGGACTATATACGAAGTG
>MIQA02007652.1:0-16496 GCA_001887855.2 Sclerospora graminicola | reverse complement strand
GGATCGATCGGGCAGACTCGTGATCCCGGAGGTATGCCCAATATCCGGGGGAGATCACCTGGAAATATCCAGGCGACCTACCCTTTCCAGGTGATCGCGATGGATCACATACCGTCCCTCCCAAATTCGTTCAAGGGCAATACCGAGCTGCTGATCTGGACTGATCTGTTCACGGGATTGGTGATCGCGAAAGCGGGATCTACACGAACGGCTCAACAAGTCGCTTGCAGTTACGAAGAATGTGTGTTTCGACGGTTTGGAGCCAGTGAAGTGATCAGGCATGATCGTGAACCAGGTTTTATGGCCGAAGTGTTCCGATCTTTTAATCAGATGCTTGGCCAGAAACAGAGCGCGACCATGGCGTACCGTCCACAGGCGAATGGTAAAGCCGAGCGGATGGTACAAACGTTGACCAGGGCTATCAAGATGTATGTCGCAGACTCCGCGCAACAAGATTGGGATGAATATGCGGAGAGACTGGTGTTTGCGTTGAATTCCTCTTTTGATCGGATCAGGGGAGATACTCCATTCTATCTGGCATATGGTTGGGACCCCCGATCTACCATCGAGTCGGTGATCCCTGTTGGTTGCACACGAGGTCGAGATCGCGAAGCTCGTCGATGGCGTATGGGACTCCAACGTCACTACCAACATGCGCGGGAACAAGTCAACGAACGGTTGCGAAGGGCCATCCAAGAAAGAGCTGATCGGAACAATGATCAGGCCGATTCGCATAATATCGGGCCAGGATCAAGAGTTTGGCTTTACTTGGATCGCGTGAAAGAAGGATATGCCAAGAAGTTAGCACATTTGTGGCATGGACCGTTCCGTGTAGCCGAACTAATCGGTGATCATGCCGCTCGGCTGATTACCGCGGGTACTGATTATGGAATTTTCCCGATTGTTCACCTGTCGAAGTTGAAACTGGTCCGAGAATATCCTGATCGGCCTAAAACTAGGCTGTCATGTGATGATCAGCCAAGGTTTGATTTTGACGAGGCTCTCTTACCCGAAGATAGTTGGGAAAGAGCGCTGGACCCGAACGAATTCGAGGTGGAGAAGGTTTTGGATACCCGATCAGGCAAGAAGACCCGTTTTGGCCGGACCCACCGTGAATATTTGGTTCGTTGGAAGGGTTATGACGATCCCGAGTTGATAGATGAGCGTGATCTGAACTGCGGAGCGTTATTGAGAGAATTTGAACGTGATCGGGTGAGAAGGAATCGATTTGAAGTGATGCAAACCCACGAAGAGGATAACCAGGAATCTCAATAGCCTGGGTTGACACATTGTGACTGATCAGCAAATATGAAGATCGGGCAAGTGGAGATCAGGGCGGTTGGACTGGTTTGGAAGAAACGGATGCATATACATATATATATTACTCAAGAATTATACCTGTACACACGAGAGCGATCGACCTACAAGATGGAAGTGATAATGAGACATGAACAAGATATACGAAAATGGAACGCGAAGATCATCAGGAAATGTCGTGATATATTAAGAGATTATGGAAAACGAAATAAAGGTTGGTTATCACGACGATCACGGGCCATATTTAGTGCGCAGGCGAGAAACCTTGTACCCTGGATGATCCATGGGACTCGATCGGAACTGGTTTCGCCAAGGCTCATGCTGATCTGTCCAGAGCAAGCAATCACGCAGTGTGGCGACCGGAGTTATGTGCCCATAACCGGGATACCAATCCCCGCCGTCAGCCTTGAGTCCTCGCGATCCCGCTCGACGAACAGTTAAATGCAGGACGCCAGGGAACAGGAAAACGTCCAGATCACACTCGCCGTGCAGGATTCCGTCGACGATATAATCGCAGATCGTGGCCCAAGCAGCCCCGGCTTTGGTGCGTCGACGCTTGCGAGCATGATGGTAATGCTCGATCCACGCGTCCTTGCGCATCGCCGTCGTGATCGGGAAATGGTGAGTCGCCTCCCATATCGCTTGCACGTGCTCCTGGTAATATAAAGCCAAGCGCCCCTGTAGCTCGACAAACCAAGGGCGATCAGGAAACGCCAGCCCGGGCATGGGTATCAGGAATACATCCCAGGGTGCTGAATCGATCATAAGTTCGATAGCACTTCTGGTCAGCAACCTTGGCTGCCACTGTTTGTCTTTGGGTGCCGGCGATCTGATCGGAAAGATCCAGCCTGGCGGGCGGGACCACAAGCGAGGGACGCATTTCTGCCGCACTTCAAGAACCCGAGGCGTCAGATCCCAGACCTGATCAGCACTCCAAGGTTTTCGTGTGGCCATGTGAGCGGAAGTCGGCTTGCCCTGCATGACGACATACAGATCCATGAACGGTTGGTTCGGATTGTAGCTGTAGTCGTTTTCTCTGATCGACGATCGATCCGCGGGGATGAAGACGCCCGTAAAATTGAGTGGCGGGGCGATCGCTGCCCCAGTGGCCGCCGGAGGAGTGTCAAGATCAGCTTGAGCCGGTTGCTCCTCCTCGAGATCATCGTCATCGTCGTCATCTGACTCCAGTAAAGTAACGGCCTGAGCCAGCGAATTCACGCCTGAATAACTTGGTGCTTGCGCACGGCGATCAGTGCTGCGCGATCGGGACAGAACAGACAACGTCCTCTCGTCCAGATCAGTTGATTCGTCATCCGAGTCGACCACGAGACGTGATCGCTTGGCGGGAATCATCTTTTGCTTCGATGAACTGGTCTGCTTACGCTTCCCAGAACTTGAGGCCGAAGGCGTTGATCTTGGAGTCGCCGGTGGACGAGATTGAAATGACGCAGGAGCCTTTGAAGTGCTGATCACGGGCTGATCAGCACTACGAACAGGCAAGGAAGCGACGGAGGACGCGGGCGAAGGCGGGGCAAACTCTGGCGACTGTGGCGGTGTGCCAGATGGAGTGAACGAGCTGATCAACCCGGGAAGCCGTTGCAAGGCCGTCCGGACTGACCCTGAACCGGTGTCTGGTTTGGTCCACCTATCCATGGTTTGCACCGCGAGATTTTTCAGGTCAGCGTTATGCTGAAGCCAGGCGCGATCATCAAGCTCTAGGGTTTCAAGTTTGACCCGAGCAAGATTAAGTTCGTGCCGGCAATTTTCAGCCACTTTCCGACTCTCGCACAACCTCTTCTGTATATCGGTGCGGCCGATGCGAGAATCAGAAAGCTGTTTGGTCAAGAGCTGGACCTGCTCATCCGAATAGCGAGCCTCAATCTCCCGACGCTCTACATCCTCGGCAGTGCGGATCCTGTCGTGCAGAAGCTGATCACGGTCGAGACGGTGATCATCGATGCGTTGCAGATGATCTACCATCTCGACCATCGAACTCTTCATTGCCTCAATACGTTCATCTGGAAATAAACATGGAGAGTCAAATACGGATTACAGAAGAAGTGAATGAGATGAACGTACCCTGATCACGGATGGTGATAGCCATCGAGTCGATCAGCGACTGTAAGGAGGCGACGGTGTCCGAAGGCTTGGAAAGTCGCAGAGCAGCGAGGTCAGCCGACAACTGATCACGCTCCATCGTCACACCCTGAAAGCGATCAGTCAGGTCCCGCAAATCTTGGTCAAGCCGGTCATGATCTTTGCCAAGCCGGTCATGATCTAGCCGGAGAGCCGACAGCTGGGCAGCCAGATCAGCGGAATCACGTGCCGAGGTATCAGCCGCGATCCGACGATCGGATAACTCAGCCGTAAGTGCCCGGTTGGTATCGTACAGAGAAACCAACTCGGGAATTGCACTTCGGAGTTCCGATCGTAGCCGACAAGCCTCCACGGGCCCCAACGTGAATGGGCCCGATCCATCTATCAGGCGAGTGAGCTGCTCCAAGGAACGGAGAGGGCGATCTGACGGAGGTCGAGCAGGAAGACTCCAAGACGGTCGATACGAAGCGAGAGCAGTTGTCGGACGGATGAGGCTGGTCGTGATCGGCGTAGAAGTCGTGATCGGGGCGATCGCAGGGGTAGCCGAGCTGGAGACGGAGGGCGAAGAAGCGATCGGGCGGGCAGCCGAAGAAGACGAAGAAGGAAGAGGAGATTGGCTTGCGTCGGCCATGGTGATCACCAGAGAGGAAGTTCAAAAGTGAGTGAGTCGAACTGCAGTCGTTGTGCGGCTACAGTTAGTCTCAGGGGCGGCTGTGGTGAAGCGATCGGAAAATATTGGGACTGAAGTGGACCACACATGGCCGTTGATTGGTGACGATAGAACACCCATCAACATATGACGGTTGATGGGTGGGAAAAGGTTGATCACGATTAAGAAGAAAAGGTGGTGGCCAACGGATATTTACGACGTGGAGAAATCAGCCAAGTATGGTCGTTAAGCCCAGTCCCAGGCACTGGCGGAATGATGGAGATCACGATCACGATCGTTATTACAGTCACTAAGTGGAGTTCCCGTGGATGTAATAAGAAATAGTGACTGTTGACATGACGTACCAAGGGCAGGTGACCAGCCGATCTCTGAATGGTATAGTGGTTGAAGCTGGCTATGATACGAAGTTACGGCCTGATCGGCCTGTCATGCCCGAAGAATGAAGATCAAATGAGGAATGAAGATCGGGCATGTGGATTGACAGGTTGTGTGAGTGATGTGAACCTTTGGTTGGTCCGAAGATGACGTGGCAAGGCCTGATCAGGCCTGATCAGCCGAGATCGGTGTTGTATGGTTGTCCTGACGGGGTATAAAGATCGGGAGTGTGGTTTGGAAGATGAATTGAGTCGTGATGATGATGACCCAGAGCGTTCCCGAGGTGATCAAGGGCTGATCAGCCTGATCACCACCTGATCACTTGGTCGATCACTATGGCGATCGTGATCAGGGCCGATCAGCCTCTGATCAGCGTTGATATGCAAGGGCAAGTAAGTTCTCGGTTTGGTCGGACTATATACGAAGTGAACAAGTGCTGAAGAGCAGGTCTCAAGTGGTTTCAAGGTCGTTTGTTGAAGATCAGGATGGGTTGAAGATCTTTTGAAGAGTCGGGTCGTGATCAGGGCAGAATCGGTACAGGTCAGCTTGAAGGTGCAGCCAGGATGGGCAAGAGGGTGTTACGCAACCGTGCGACGAAGTAAATAGGTTCGAAGTAAAGGTCAGGCATGAGTTGATGTATGGTACACAGGTATAGGACATTTGCATATATAATAACAGGTTTAGATTTTCCCCCTAAAGCAAAGAGTCGCTCCGCCACGTGTGCGGTCATTGGGAGCACAGGGTTGATTAGTCCCCTCTTGCTCATCTATTTCCCGGTTAAGACGCGCTTAGACGCATTTTGGCTTACCGGAAGACCCCCGACGGGTTTGTTTTAGGTGATCTAACCTCACCCGCAACGCGCACGTGTTTGGAACACGTTAATAATATTGGTAAAGGTTTTGTGGAGATAACGTTTGTGGATTACTGTGGAAGATCGTGGATTGATCGCGTTTTCTTGGTTTCGTTATATCTCTCTCTCATTGGCTGGCCTGATCAGACGAACTTTCCTGATCAGTGCCTAGATACTGAATAAGTGTCGACCCCAACCCGTTCTCCGGTGAAGATTTCCACCCGAGGACACCCCCCGTCTCGAGAAGGTCAAACCCTCCGACCTGATCAAGATCATCCTTTTCGTCACCGAGTCCACCTAAGTGAGTGTAATCAGCCCCGATCGACGGGTACACAAGGTGAGATGAAGTTAAACATAGATCCTGACGAGCATGAAGACCGGCCAGATGACCGGGAGGATCAGATCAGTCACCACAATGGTGATTCATCTGATTCCGATGCTGATCAGGATCAACGGAGTACCCCCTCCGATAGTTGGTCGTCCGGGCCAGTGGGTATCCGGATTCCGCCCACGACTTCGGTCATGGATTTGGAAATCGGCTCCACCACAAATGTACCATACAAAACCTCATGTGACCTACCTCATGCTTCAATCTTGTCCATTCCGTCACACAGTTGCTTCAGGACCACCGTAAACACATCTTCGACGCATCTTCAACCTGATCCGTACCATTTCTGGAACGATCGCGATCAGACTCTCTGACGATCTTCAACCAGCCTGGTTCCCCGGGATCAGTCTCTCAGGCACTGTTCGCCCCATGCCAACCTGATCTTGACTGAAACTCCTTCTTCCTCCACACCTGACAGCTGGTTCGGGGCTGATCAGGATTGGTTAGTGGTCAGCACAGTGATCAGCACAGTGATCAGCACAGTGATCCGGGCGAATGAGCCCCAGATCACTTCGAACCACCTTATCACCAAACCATCGACATCGCCCGCTCACTCAACCCTATTTCGACCTCCATTGTATGTTGGACCGCAAGGATCACACCGACTCAGCACTCTTCTTGAAATGGGCCTGATCTGATCTTTTCATGCTGATTGAGGGTGGATTCATCGACCCTTGTCGCTTATTTCAGTTCGGTAAGGATTGCACAGCTCTCCACTTCACATACCATGCTCTGTCATATACCTTGTCTTCATATCCTAGGGCGGGACCAAATTATTCGACAGGTCAGACCGGAATTTCCATACCCCCATCAAATTCAGACACCAGGATCATCCATGATCCGCTCCAATGACCGGACTCTGCCGTTCCTGATACACCACGCCGTCTATAATGCTGTCCATCATGTTTGTCTCGGCCGATCCGGTCTCGCATGCTCACATAGACAAACCCAGTACCAAGTATCCAGATCCGACCGTGGTATTCGCTGGTCCGTTTGTATCTGGGACCCGGCGAGCTAACGGTATCCTCTTATTTCTTTTACATTTGCGATGACCCGTTATCTCCTATATGTCATTTGAACGGAATCAGCCTGTCCCACCATCAGCGGTCCCATCTTGATGGGTGTTCTCATAGCTATCAATCAACAGCAATGTGTGGTCCACTTATTCCTGATTTGTTTAATCGCTCCACCACATATGCATTATAATATGTAATAATGTTACCACCATAAATTATTACATATGCATTTAATAAAAAGGTACGGGATGGAGCAGCGGGGATGAACAGGTCTCTTAAAAGTAGGTAGTGTGTCGAGAAAAAGTACAGAATGTCTAATCCAAATATTTCAGAATGCCTATTTTGACAGGAAAACTTGGACTATTTTTACCCAAAAACGCAAACAAAAGTGAAAGTTGTTAAGCCCAAGTGGGTCAATATGCTTGTGGGATTGCTGCATTATGTGTCACGTTGAGTATATACCCTGGAAGTTTGCATAGTCGGCAGGCTAAAATTGTTGTATCATTAGAAAAACGCCCCTATAATTTCTAATATATACTTTCATGTCAGTTCTAAATTTGCGATATAGGCCCCTAATCGATCTCGATAGGGTTTAGGACTACCATGAATGCAAGCAGCGAAACCCGGATGTTATCACATGATCCGGGTCCGTACTCGGACCCGGATAACCCGGGGAAGACAAAGGCACC
Organism: Sclerospora graminicola; assembly: GCA_001887855.2. Lineage (NCBI taxonomy): Eukaryota > Oomycota > Peronosporomycetes > Peronosporales > Peronosporaceae > Sclerospora > Sclerospora graminicola. The sequence goes on along the minus strand of MIQA02007652.1, from coordinate 9,094 downwards.
GCAAGGGCGTGAGCTGGATAAGCGAACGAAGAAAGTGGGGGATGAAATCGGCCCGGAACCGTCGGAGGCACACGAGGCTGAGGAGGCGGTTGCAACGACAGCAGAGGTCAACAGGGAACCGGTATCAGAACCGGTATCACTGATAGATACGGCGAAGGATGAGTCGCATCACAAATCAGAGATATCGATCCAACCGGTACCATTACCGGATGACAGCAACGAAACTCAGGTTACAAACACACCTGAACAAGCAAAGGAATCAAGTAAAGCAACTGAGGTAATGCTTGGGATAGTAGGACAAGCTGAGTTACACGATCCAAAAAATCTATCTCAGGCGCTTCATATGGCCCTCGCTCAAGCTTCAGCCACCAGGCCACGAACGCAGGCATGGATGGACATTACCCAAGAATTGTTCATGTCAATATACGTGAAGGCAAAAGGACCAGTATCACGGCTATCGGACATTGCGAAGAGACTTCCAAACCTGAAAGCATCGGAGACAGAACGACTATTAGATTTATTTGAATTACTAGTAGTTGAAGGCAAAAACGAATGGACAGTATGGCGAAAACGAGTAGTAGAATTGGCACTACTAGCACAGAGGTCTCCGCAGTCCTTCGAAAATATCCTATGGAGGGCAATAGGACAAGAAAAAGTAAAAAAAGCAGAAGTGTTACCAGTACCACTACAAGGCTGGATCAACAAGGTAGCAGGACCGGGAGTAAAGAACAAGGACGAAGAACAACTGTTAAAAAAGACGTTTCTCTTCAACACAGAAATCTACACGTCGGAGGAAATCAGTAGATTACGAGAAGTCTGCGAGAAGCAATATGGAAAATTTGCACCAATGAAGGTGCGAAAAGGCAGTGACGACGAGTGGAGAATAGTACAAGGATTGGTAGAAGGAACAATCATTGCAAAACAACTACCACAGTTTCTGAAAAGAATCATGAAAATTGACGAGCAGGTACGACTAGTGCAGACAATCCGAGCACAGGTGGAAGGATGTTTGGTAATGAACTTAAAGGGTGAGAGCCCAATTAAAGAGGCTTTCTTAAGTACCAAGAGCATACAAGAAAGCATAGCGACAGCAGCTGCCGCAAGAGGATCAGGTAGCGGAGAGTTATGGCGTATGGTGGCTCAAGTTAAGAATATTAGCTATGACGGTGGAAAGCATGCGTTATATTTTCACTTTTATACGCGGGAAATGGCGAAGAAGTTTGATGGAATAATGGTACCATTTCACAGGTATGACCACCAACTTTATAACCTGCATCGGGAAGTGGTCTCCGCAGACGCATCAGCTTGGAAAAATCAGCTGGACAGTAACGGGGAACGATTTACACAGGATGGATTTTACGCGTGTACATTAAAAAATATCACGAGATCAGTTGATCTAATCAAGTTTTCGGGGTTTCTAAAGAAGCTGCTGTGAGTGGATTTTCAGTTGGATGACTTGGACAAAGGAGGGCCTTTCTCGGATACATCAACAGCATGGGAATTAATCGTCGAATCAGATGCTTGCCCTACAGCATTAAAGGACGTGAGACGTATATACTGGGGTCATACAATGATTATCATTGAACACCCGTCTATTAGGGGCCGAAAACAGTGTCTGAGGTGCGGGGACATTGGTCACCCAATGAGGAACTGCGTCAAACCATTAGCAGAATTGCTCAAATCGAATTGCGTCGAAGTAAAATTGCAAGAGTTAAAACAATACGCATCTCAAGACACAACTTTTAAAAGTATGGAAGAATTACGCACACAGGTGGATGCGGTGAGGGAGAATCAAGAAAAGGCTCTACAAGCACGAGAAAACCAAGAAGAGAAAGGTGAGACAGTGTCCACTGATGAAGGACAGGCACCAGTTGTTGGTGTCACACCAGACAAATCGGATGACACACGGATGAATCAGACGCCTGGGGATCACAAGGAGGACTCTCACATAGAAACGCAACGTCAACAGTCAAAGTCGGAGTGGGTGACAGTCAAGCGATTCAAAGGGCGTGGAGGAATGAATTCAAAAGCAGACATAAATGAGGAGAAAACGAATACTATCAAGATTGTTTCCAGTCTACAAAGAGACATCGCTAAGTCAACACAGGTTGACGACAATAAACATGACAGGCAGACGGAAAACCGAGGGTCGGCTGTAACAGAGGCTACAAAGGTTCACAGCAAAAAGAAGAAAAAGGATCGCCGGGCACGTCAACAAGAGGATGAACAGTACGCAATCATCTTCCAAAAGAAAGCGGCCACATTACTCATGCAGGAAGGAAAGGTGAAAGCTTTTATCCACGAAGCGATTACCCAAGTGGATCAGGAAGAAGGAGTTATTCGACCAGTTCGAGTACCACAGACGAAAGAGGAAAGGGCAGTGGTTTTGACATCAATTTCACAAGTAAGTCAAGAACTAGGTCTCACGAAGACAGCCACACCAGCGACAGGGAATTGTCAGGTCTACGCGGTGTGTCAAGCTCTAGCCTGCTCTGAGCAGTTGGGTGATAAGGTGGAAAGGTTGGAAGCGATGGCCAAGAAGCTAAAGGAAGGGTGCATACTAAGGGCACAACTAGATTTTGACTTAAACTTTCCGGCCGGAACGAGGAAGCCCACGTTACTGGAATTAGGACGAGCAGACGACTCGATCACGTCGAAGGAACCTCGAAAGCAGTTCCAGGACTACCTGTTGGAATTTGCGAGTAGTAGCACGAAAATTGACGAAACAATACCAAGGACAAAATGGGGGTGTACAGACACACTGAAAACTATCAGTACACTGCTTCAAAGGGAAATCTATGTCATCAGTCACCCAACGGGGTTGAAAGAGCCTGTTTTATCACATCTCGTTCCAGAAACTAGATCTATTAGAGGTAAAACATTCCAAACAAGTGGTGAATATCCGATGACTGTGGGAATATTTTACGAGAAAATGAGAAATTACCTTACGGCGGAAGCGACGGACTTTCAAGAGAGTCACCGTCCGCTGATTTTAATATATAGTGGCCAACACTATTCGGCTCTACTAAATGGGCAACGGATTAACGAAACAGAGGATGTACCAATGAAGAACAATAGTGACGATGAGGAGTTTCAGGATGAACATTATGAGGATATTACAGGTGAACATGACCAAGAGGGTGAATTGGCTTCTTCTCATGAATTGGTAGTAACGCCGGATGGGTCAATAACCAGCTATGGCAGTCAATCTCCTTGGGACCCCGAAGATTGGAACGGCGATTACACGGATCTCATACACAGATTATCTGGCCCTACGATTCATCACGGGCTCAAGTGCGAGATAATGCAGATATTACGGACGAGAGATCCCCGAATGACAGAACTGCTACACTTCTTGTCCGATACGGTGATGAAACTATCACTAGCGGAACAGGAGAAGTTGATACAAGCAGACCTGTCGGACCAGGAAACTTGCACGAAACTGCAACAGCACTACCAAATATCGAGGCCGATACTCCAACAATGGTACGAACGTGTGTGGTGGGATCACACGGCGGACCAAGGACAAGTACAGTTACTGGACAGTGGAACGTCAGACTCGGAGTACAAAGATTCAGAAAATGCGGAGAGTTCGCAGGATTCCAACCAACCTCAAATAATAGTAACGCCTCAGTCCAAGCGAATGTGTCGGAGAGATATAAATGCAGGGAAGGTCGAGGATATGGATATTGGGCCGGTTCAACGTGAACTCTGTGACGAATTAATGCAATATGATGCGGCACCGAATATAATGAATTTATCGATGGAGGAATTCAAAACGGCGTGGAACCATCTATTAGTACAATGGGAAGAGAATACGGGAATCCCCTTTCCGGTATTAAGCTCAACGAAGACGCTCTGGTTGAAAGTGGCACGATTGGAAGGAAACCGATTAATGCACTTACTGAAAGAAGTGCCTGGCTCTCATTATATTCTCGACAGTGTGCATGGAAAGGTTTTGGTGGAACTTACAAAAACCTGGCGAGAACAGTGTTGGCGGGAAGTAGTAGACGCGGGTAAACGAGAAGGGCTTGTTGATATCTCAGGGGACTGGTTTTCTGAGTGGGAGAATCGTTTTAGCGTCATGAACAGTGCAGCTCAAAAACATGCGGTAATGAACAGTTCGCAGGAATGGGCAACATTAAGGAAGATACAATATGGAGGAAATGCAGTTTTACGATTGTTAGCTCCAAGACAAATGTCGACACTAGCGAACATGCTGGTTAGTGCGAATCTCTTCGCAGAACAGATAGCGGCTCTCTCAGGAGAAAATTATCAAGAAACGGACACTATTGTACATTTATTACAGCGACATATACGCTTGATGGAGACGAATTCTGATTACGCGGCTCATATAGAAGGAGTCAATAATGGGATTATTGGAGCGTGGAAGAACGTATTTATGTTCATGTATTCAGCAGAAATAATGGAATTAGTGGGGGCCAAAGCAATGCCTGCTCTAGCATCCGGCGGTGACAGTCGGCGTCATTACTAAGGGCACCGCGGTAGGACAGACATCGATGTTGTCATATTATAATATGCACAAATCCGACATATTCACGACACATCGCTTAATGAGAGACCTTGAATATCAGCCGTCACTGGGAAAGGAATCATCCGACGTAAACAAGCACACTTCAATAATTTTAAGCCAAAACGTTCGCGGATTTGTAAAAAAAGACATTGACGCATGGTTTAATGCATGGCGATAGAATAAATCGAATTATGTGGCACACATAATTTTAATTCAAGAAACCCATATTGCCTCCGTACAGGAAAAGGAAGAGGTATCTCGAAAGTGGGCGGCCTTATGGGGGCATCGTAACAGACATAAAACATTGTCATACTGGAGCATACACACCGAAAAAAAAGGAGGGGTGGCAATATTACTAACCCCGATGGTGGCTGACCAAGTTATTCCGTGGAAGAATACTGTGTGGTCACACAGATTAATTATGGTCAAGTGGAATGATGTGGTGGTGATCAATGTGTATGGACCATCAGGTGATTGTAAAAGTCGAGAAAAATTTTATGGAGATTTTCGGATGATGTTTACGAGAAAACCTGTGAATTGCATCCTAGGAGGGGATTTTAACTGCGTTGATTCCCCCCTTTTAGACAGACTTGGGGGACAAAGATTGCTGCGACCAGAGAGTAAGGCTTTAGTGCGAATAGTGCAGGAGTGGGGATTATGGGACGCAAGAATATTGATGATGCCGGCCATAGATGATCTGACTATTGACCCTTCCAATCATTATACTTACTGGCGCGGAAATCAAGCTAGCAGGATCGATCGTTTTTATGTGTCCGAGAACTGGAAGAATTGGGTAATTTGGGTAGCCGTTGAAGCACCGCCAGTATTATCAGATCATAACCAAGTGTTCTTAAGTTTGAAAGACCCAAGCATATCTCAACAGTATATGAACAATAGACGAATGCAGTATCCCTTTACGGGGTCAGGTACTGACAACATTCATTCACGTTTACGGGACCAAATCATAAAATCCAATACTAGACTGGATGACGACACTAGCTGGGACACACGTATTGACATTTGGCGTGACATCATTTACCACATGCGGAAGAAGGTGGCAAAACGGCGTAGGCGACGAGTGCAACATTTACAAAGAATGGTCCGGGACAATGCAAAAACCAGGAGGCATATAGTTTCATCCTTATCTGGGGTATTACAAACAGAACGAGCTTGTCGACGAGGCCGGCGACTACATCGATCCCCTTCGGATGTGCGTTGGCTATTTAAAAGGGCTTCAGTATGGGAACGGGATCAAACAGTTACAAAAATTGATGCGTTCTCAGGCCCTCCCTTTCCAGCCTGTCTCTCAATTCCAGACAAATTCGCAGCCACATGGCGACCCATAATGGGAATCAGCCACAGAACACTGCCAAGTGATCAATTACGAGAGAAATTAGTACAGTTTATGCAGATACCTGACTCACGGAAGGTCACAAGCGCCCAAAATGAAGCCCTACTAGCACAAATTGAGGAGGATGGCGTGAAATAGGCAATCAAAGGTCTAGAAAGACGGAAGGCAGCTGGGCAGGATGGGCTAGGAAACGACTTCTACAAGGATTTGGAGATGTATTACTTGAGCCCCTGACACGATTATTTAACTCGATTTTGGAAGGAAGTTCACCACCCCGTTCCTTTTTAAAGGCAGTAATTATCCCCTTAAGAAAGAAGGGTGATTCAAATAACGCTCTGGACTATCGACCAATATCATTATTGACAACAGGGTATAAATTATTTGCAAAAATAATTGCCCGGCGGCTACAAGGTTTCCTTGGAAAATTGATCGGGGACACCCAGCAGGGATTTGTTTCAGGGCGTAGAATGGACAAAGCTGTCGTAATGATGAAAGCAACGCTCGAAAACTACCGAACAAAACAGAAAGAATCGGCGGCCAAGAGTGCGGGGATTCTATTACTAGACTTTAGTAAAGCTTACGACACGGTGGATAGGAAGTATTTATTGCAAGTCCTTACGACATTTGGATTCTCGGAACGATTTGTGGATTTAATGGATAGGATTCATGCCGGAACGTCAGCAGAGTTCCTTGTCAATAATACCTTTTCTGAGCCACTCCCAGTGAAATCAGGCATCAGACAGGGGTGTCCCCTGGCGCCCCTGTTATTTATCATAGCAGTGGAACCATTGGCGCTGGCCCTACTTCAGGAAGAACGAATATCCGGAATACAACCCTTCCATCATGACACGTCCATTGAACATAGATTTTCTGCATTCGTGGATGATTCAACGATATTTGTGCGACACGCCAAACAGGTACTAATTGCACTAGAAGTCGTGCGTAGATTCGGTGACCTATCAGGCCTACAGGTACAGCCGGCCAAGAGTAAATTTGTATTCCTAAATACAACCTTTGTGCCAGAAAAGTGGTACAAGATACCAGTTTTACCAGACGGAGAAACAGTACGATACTTAGGATATTTCTTTGGCTGGACTACACTACAATCAGTTAATTGGGCATTACGAATACGAAATGTTCAGAGAAGGCTAGCAACGGCAACGGATTGTGGAACAGCGTTTATGGAACGGGTTCAATTATTCAATGTCATAGCGATCCCATCCATATTATTCACAGCGCGTATGTTTGAGCCTACCGTTGAAGTGATGAAAGAGTTGGTGAATATTCAGAAGGCGTTCTTATGGCGGAACAGTACGGTGGGCGAAGGCAGTCGACACAAGATCTCACCCGCGTTATTATGTTCACACCACAGGCAGCGGGAGGTGTGGGATTAATTTCAATACCAGTAGCTATGAAAATCCAACGGTTAAAGTTGGCGTGTCAATGGCTGATTGCAGCGAGGGATAGTTACCAGAGGGCATGGTTAGAGCTAGCAGGGCTGGGAGTGGACAACAACTATGGGCACCTATTAACCCCTGTATCAGGTTATAAAGTTTGCAAAGCAGGAGCATCAGTGAGGGTAGGAGCACAACCAACTACCGCGAAAGAAGTGGAGGAATGGTTAGGGCCAAAACAGGACAAGCTGAGGAAGTTAGATGAGTATGCACAATCAGTGCTACCGCCGGTAACAGCGCTAATGGAAATGAGACTCGGTATGAAAGGGTTGGCTCTCCAGCCAAACGATAAATTCACGATCCAAGTTGATATCGAAGCTTATCACTACCATGATCTACTTCCAACATCAATGATCCCTTTCTGGGGAACATATCGGTGGGAGTCGAACCCATGGATCCGAGAACAGAAAGCGCCAGTGTTATCGGCCAAGAAGTATTACCGAATACCGATGGTATCAATACGTGAGTTGAGAATATTACGACTAACGACAAATACTTATATGTGGCGGGTGCAAGGGCTCGATGGCTACTCCCACACCTGTGCCAAAATCGGTCGGTGGTTGTGTTCAATCATAACAGCATCTCCAAGAGTGGAGGTAGGTCATTACATTGGAGAAAGGCCACAGATAACTCTGAGCAGAGGCCCGAGGTGTTTGGAGTCGCATAGGTGGACACTTGTAAGACCAGGGACAATAAGCGGACAGGGTAAGAGTGAAACAGAAACGGTGTGGTTACAGCAGAAAGCAGACGGTATCTTGTGGGAAATAGTATCCAATATCATGGATAATACGGAAGACCAGGAAGATACAGTAGGTAAGTTTGTAGTGTTCAATCCACACCCAGATATTCACCTGATCGGATGGGAAATGGAAGAAACCACACCAATTCGACGGATATGGGCAAATTTCAGGCGGTCATTTCGAAAACTTTACTTTCATGGAGTGGCACCGCAATTACAGCCAATATTGGCGAAGTGGAAAAGAAAAGGTACTTCAAGTGAGTGGTGGAATGAAATACAGGATGTCGATCCTGATCAAGTATGGGAACACAACAACTTACTGACGAATTACCAAGTATGGGTGCAATATCGGGTGACAACCATGCAACTAAACACCTTTTACGTCACCTGATAAAAGTTGTGGAAGTAATCGTTCGGACACATACCATATCCTGTGGGAATGTCCACGGGCCCAAGCCCTTTGGAGACGAGTATTGCAACATTGGCGTGGTATAACTTTATCAGATATAAGTTTAGGAGGTTTTCGTAAGGCAATCGTAACAAGATGTGCCCCGCCGGTGGGACGTGGGATTAAGAAGGCGATGAAGAGGCAGTATGGCTGGTATGATGAAACGTATACCGATGTTTTCCAGAGACTCTGGAAGGGAATCTGTGGAATGGGGATGACGTGGCTATGGCAGTTGCGGAATCAGACCATTTTTCAAGGTATCCTGAAAGAAGCGCAGGAACATTTGGAATTTATATGGGATCAAGTTAGAGCTCAAGTTGAAGCTGTTGCGGAATATGAATCAAAAGTTCATGCGTTACGAGAAGAAGGGATCCGACTGAAAATCAGTTCCCAGTGCATCTTTACCCAATTACCAGCACCGGACCCAGACAACAGTAGCAACACCCAGGACAACAGATATCCACCCAGAATGGTTACCTCTCCAGATAAGCCTGAGCCTAGATTACATTCTAGACTAGACATGTTCATAGTAGCTAATAGTTAAGACTAATTGGACTACATTTATTAT
>MIQA02007649.1:0-18504 GCA_001887855.2 Sclerospora graminicola | reverse complement strand
TAGGTTTCGTTTTTTAGTATTAGTGTTGATTACTGATGATACATGTGCCATTGACGTGTTCAGCAACTGGTTCGGGTGTCTCTGACCAAGCTTCTTTGCGCTGAAAACGTGAACTGTATTCTTGATGATCCCGCATGTGTCGAGACCTTGCTTCCATACCTGCCTGAAGGATGCCAAACCTCCACGGAGCTTCGTGCAACAGTACGTTTGATAATTGCCATTACGAAAAGGTTAATACCGTAACCTCGCCTTCTTGTATCTGAACAATTGCTCGATTTTAAGTTGCGTTCTCCTCAATTGCGTCAAAGCATTGGCTCACTTGTGAGCGCTTTGCAGACCGGCAATTTCAACGCGGTCATGGCGAATTTCGGATTGAATCCTGCTGCAGGAGTTGCGAAACTTGCAGTTGGCGACAGTAAGTTGGTTACAAGGTGGATATACCACTGTCATATGCTTGACCAGACACTCTCGCTACTGTGCGTAACTAGGTGTGGGTGCTCTACTTGCCGCGATTCAGGCCTGGGCAGATTTGCAAGATACTACGATGTCAAGCTCGAATGATAGGACCGAGGCAAACAAGTAACAGTTTTCTCCTTTCACACCATTTTGAGGCCTCGCAATATTTGAATGATCGTTCAAAATCACTACAGTAGTTTCCAGAGATACCGCTAATTGTCATCTATTCTTGAAATGGATATCGTTGTCCTCGGATAAGAAGCTCTTCGCCTGTGAAGGCTTTAAGCTCGCTTGCCAATTTCTTTGTCTGTACTGTTACAGCATCCATATGATCACGTACCTACACATACACATGCCACAACATTCATTAGCACACTACAGCTTTTTACCCACTTGGTCAAAAATACCCAGTCTATAAATTCTGATGGATGTATGCCGCTAAATTCGCAAGATGAACCTTGTGGCCGCTCTATTGTTTCATAAAGTGCTTCAGCTGCGTTTACGTTCGACGCATTTGGCAACGCGGTGACAACTGCAACCTCTGATGATGTGAGCCATTGACTTGACTTTGAATCACAATCGTCTGACAAAGCATGTTCCATGCGTTCACGTATGGAAACGATGAGAGCAACTTGCTCCCAAAGCTCTAGAGCTGACAAAAAGGCATTGGTGTCTTGAAGCGATGAAAGTCTTTCAAGCATCATTAATTTATTTGAAAACGAGATTTGCAACACACGCCAGATGGCCTCCAAACGAGCTTGAAGATCAGAGACATGGCTGGTCATGTCGTTTCTGATCGAACAACTTGCATCGTAGCTAGGTCGACGCAGTGAATTGTCAATGTTAAGTTTCCTATTTACGGACACAGTGCTGCGCGCAGAAGAGGAAATTCGGCTACTATCCATGTCACTCTCAACATCCTTTGTCATCTCATCCAATTTCTCCAGACTATCGTCATTATCGTCACGATCAGTGGACCCTTCTCCATCCAAACGGTCATTTTTTTCACAGCATTTTCCGTCTTTATCTACACGCGAGTCATCTGCTCTACCAATGGCGGGGTGAGATGACGCCAGCCATGCCCATGTTTGGGCTGATTGCCTTCGATATGCTATCCGAGCTTCCGAATAGCGACCCGCCGCTTTGCTTTCAAAATCGACATGCGAAGCTCCGATCACATAATTTTTTCGTCGCCTATGCCTCGAAAATATTTTGCTGACGAGTTTTCGCCTTAGCCCCAAAATTCGAGCTCCACAACGAAGACGCGAGTATGTCGCTCGCGAGGAAGGCTTAGCATCTGAACTGTTTCCCATCGCTATCGGAAGGGGTAACGCTGCTTCTGATACGGATACTGCTAATGTGAGAGAATTATGTCGCCTTTGTTGAACTTCTCGAGACGGTGACAGTTCATGCAAAAGCGGTGTTACTGTACCTCGGCATTTATCCATCGGTCCGGTTCGACTTTTATTAGTTGCAATCTCTTGCTGAAATGATAGCGGCGAACACTTATCCTCATTCGTTTTACTCTTGATGGTTTTCTCAGAGGGATGATCATAAACATGACAGAGCACCGGAAGATTCGGGGTTTTCGGGGTACGAATCATCTGCGGTGGAAGCTGTGTTTCCGTGGTTGGTAATGCCTCCGAGTCATTATTTCTTGCCTGACTTGACGGTAGATTTAATTTGTGACTTGGTTTGGTAGCACGAGTTTGACTGGACGAGGGAAATTGTAGCACCTCGCGCATGGCTTCGTCACGAAGTCGATCAAGCTTACATCGACGCTGCAAATCCACCAAACAAAGTGTTTGTGATCGTTGTATATTGATTTCTGAATCGAAGATGCCATTTGCATCAAGTGTCTTCTTGAGGCGCTCAAAATTTGTATCCACGTCGCTGGCAATTTGCTGGATCTTGTTCTGCATGTTCAACACAACCCTTTCGCGGTCTATAAGAGAAAGTCTTTGCATACTCCGATCGACCGACGCTACTGAATAGAAGAACTCTGCGTTAGCTCGTGCTTCGAAATCTCCCAGCTTGTGACTGAGCACGACATGGGGCAAGTGCAGCTTCATGTCCGCACCACTGTTAGTTGTTGATACACTTTGTAATTCTCCACTGTCACTCAAAGCCCCTACCGTTGCGACTTCAGCAGCTGAAGCAGTGAAGCTCTGTATTTCCGCTTCTGTTAAACGTAACGCTTTCAAGTTTTCGGCATCCGGTGTTAAGATCGACACACGTTTATTGTTGGCAGCGTTGGCGCGACGCTGGGTACGCTCAATCCGATCTTGCAGCTTCGCCGGCAAACGAATGGGGTCTATGCACTGAGATCTACGTGTATCAACACGCAAAGTATATGCCAAAGTCTCCTTAAAGGGACGGTTGATCACTCCACCTTTGTTCATTTTGATATTTAAGCATGTATGCACGAGCATAAGAATACGAGAATAGCGAGACAACTCGTGACGTACTAGCTGAAAATAGCGCTACACCCTTGGTAAAATAGAAGTCCGACAATTAAGTTTCCCAAGCGCTCAGTTTAGCTTGACACCTTGAATGATAACTTGAGTGCGTTCGCACAATGATGGAGTACTTATGACACTGTCAGTTAAAATGTTGGTTCTGTTTTGTACGTGATAGCGTAGATTGATATAGAAGAGAGGAGTTGGCTGAGGTATGATAAATCTGTATGGTTATGAGGCCCACAATAATTGTTTGCGTACGCCAAGAGATCTGGGCGATAACACTGGTGAGAAGACGTAGTGAGAGTCAACAGTAGCTGTATTTTCGTGTGTGCTCATTTTTGAAGCAACAGGTTGTACATGCTGATGCAATGGAAAGACAAAGCTCGTATCCATCAAAGGCTCAGCCCCATGACTATGACCGTGATGACAATGCCCGTGACTATGACCGTGATCGTTGCTGTGACAATGATCTTGACTAAAAAGAGGGCTGTGATCTGCACTGCATTCGTTCATAACTTCTGTTTGCTCGACTCCAACATAATTCAGATCGGTTACCTGAGGCTTTGAAATCTGCACGGATAAATACTTATCGAGTTGTACATGACGCCGAAATATATCTTTAGTATGCTGAAGCACACGCTGTTCGTCAGCCGAAGATGCAACTTCCAGGTGTAACGTGGCTACGTTGATATCGCCCGCATGATGCCAAATGTTCCACTGAGAAATACGCTCAACGCCTGGTACCATTGTTTGCACATCTTGTAAAGCTGCATTGACCATTCCTTCCAGCTCTTGTGGTGCACATTGCAGTAGTTGGCGTGCTGTGTCCCGTAGTAGAGGAAACGTGCTACCCAAAATTAGGAAAGAAATTAGTGCTGAGGAGATGGAGTCAGCTACATGCCACTCGTACAATTGAATCAGTACTGAAGAAATGATTACGCCCACACTGCCCAGCGTATCGGCTAATACATGAAGATACACACCATACATATTGCTGTTACCCCTATGGTCACCACTTTCGGAGGCATTTTCACCATGAGTCTGGTGACAATTGTTTCCGTGACTGTGTCCATGGCCACTATGGCATCCTATAGCGAGCTTTGAATCTTCTCTGTGACTATGACTGTGACCGTGTACATGATCGTGAAAAAAGAATAGACCAACTAAATTCACAATTAGTCCAGCTGTTGACGTGAGCAGCAAATGGTCTGTTGTGACCTCTGGTGGATCCATGAAGCGTGACGCAGCTTCACTCAAGAGGTGAAAAGACACAACAAGCAGCAATAGAGAATTCAAAAATCCAGACAGAACCTCCACACGACCATAGCCGTACGTGAACTTTGTGTCAGGCGGAAACTGACCTATATAAGATGCCACGAGACCGATCACGAGCGCGCCATTGTCAAATAGCATGTGTCCAGCATCGCCTATGAGTCCGAGTGAATTTGTGTAAAAACCAACACCAATTTCCACAAACATGAAGACAACATTAACCGACAAGAAGATCAGAATCTCGCGCGAGACGCGTCGGGACCATAAGGCAGCAAAAACCTGGGTCACTCCTGACAGCATGTTACTGGTTTTCGAGCGATAACCAGAGTTCCATCGATACGTTTTGAAATAGAATTCGCTATCAGTGTCGCCTGCGTAAAATGCACCAATACGTCTCCAATGACTCGAAAATACATAAAGCATTGGGCAGCATGTCAATGCACAAAGAGCAGCATGCAACCAATGTTGCTCCCACCCTACAATAATAGTAGCTAGTATTATCCCCATCGATACACATACGAGCCGAGCCTTCGTTTGGTTTGCTGACGACAGTGATTTCAGCTTTCTGGAAAAGTAGCTAACGGCAAATTGACTCATACTGGTCGCCATCACGTAAAGTATCCACGTTATAGTTTTCATGACGCCGCCATCGGCACTCGCTCGATCGTTGGCAACCTGCTGTGCATGCGCAATGCTTTCGGGTGTTAGAATCGCCAACACGGCAGCAAAAATTATGGCCACTGCATCGAGCAGCAGCCTCTGAGGTGATGTGCCATCTTCTGCAGTGTCAGCAGACGACGGAAACACGAAGTGCAGTCCCAGGGCCACTCCCAGCAGCGTCAAGGTATGCAGTAGAGTCCCATATTCAACTGCCTCGACGCCAGCCACAAGTACGAAGCTCAGAAGCAACAAAAACGCATCATTCCTTTCCTTGGTGTTGTGCCATCGCTTGAGATGCTGCAGCAGCATGTCGACATGTTGCAATAGAAAGGCATAGAGCACACCAAAATGTCTAAGTGCTTGCACTGTGACGAATAGATTCGCAAGTCGTTTAAATGCGCCGAGAGCGGCTCGTTGCGACTCAAATCGAAATCTATGGGCGCGTCTTGAGTTGCGATCATTGAAAGTTGCCGCCGTCTGTAGTGCGAGCTGAGGGAGTAGCAGCTGAGCCAGAACAGAGAAGTCACGCGTCGCGTGAAGTAATAGTAATCGCAGAAGAAGTAGGAATAGAATCGAGCACGAAGATAAAGCGGCGGCCGGCGCAGCGCCACTGCGAGAGTGAACGAAGCCGCTTTCGCCTAAATTCATCATTAGTGGTTGAGCTCGCAATTGCAATTTTAACCGTGTGATGATTGGTCGAAAGTCTCCTAAAACTCTCTTTCACTTCAAGTGTAAGCAATAAAAATACGCCACAAATTCTGCTTCATTCCGGCATCGAGTTGATGCCCAATTCCCCATAGACGCTGGCGATGAAGCATTGGGCACACATACGTATGTAAGCTTTTCTTTGTACTATCAAATTCCGTACGACATGAAGATGGCGAATCATAACGAGAAAACGGTAGAAGAAGCGTTTACAAAACCTAACCCGCTCACTTTGCTTAATAGCAGCGTCCGATCTTGGAAAGGCAGGGAGGACGACACTTTGAGACTTTCTCTAAGTCGTTTTCCAATGTTTACATTCCGTAAAAGAAAGGGTCCACAGCCCACAAATTCATTGACTTTGTTCGTGCGTACAGGTACAGTCAGTCAAAGGAAAGTTCTTGATTTTGATGCAGTAAGTGAGTGTATATCGAATTGAAAATAACGGTCTCTCAAAGGTATCTTTACGAAACTTTCGTGATTGCCTTTCCTCGATCACTTAACCGTTTCGTTCAGCTGAGATCAAAGGACAAAACTCTTGACTAAAAGGATTCGTATCTGTTTGCAGCTGAGGAGCCACACTGCTTGCTGCACATTTTTCCATTTGCATTATAAGACCTACCTGATTGTACACTTCAGTAGCTTCTAAGATCCCTGCAATGCTTCCCGTCAAGATCTTAGTGGCAATTAGCGCTATTGGTGTTTCGCATGCAAATGCAGCGAGGGCTGGAGCCTACAATCTTCTAGACCAGGAACAATTGCTAACCCCAGCAGTAACTGAGATGCCGTACCCTGAAGCACTTATTCCAGTTGAAGCGATCAATGCCCACGTTCCGACTTTGGATGAGACACCGTGCCCTCAACTACCGACTCCTGATTCCGAGACGACTGGAACTGAGACTCCCACGGAATCAATGACAGCTCTTGCACCAAAAACACCATACCCGTCTGAATCCTCGCTGGAGTCAGAACCTTTTCAAAATGAAGAGACGACAAACGTATACCCAACTCCTGCACCAACGACTCCGTGTCCACCTACACCTGTGCCGGAAACAGAGATAATTCAACATGAATATTCCACGAACGATTCCACAACTCAGGTACCAACGACTCCGTGCCCACCTATGTCGGTGCCGGAGTCAGAGCCGATTCAAGATGAAGAGACGGCAAGTGTATACCCAACTTCTGCACCGCCTACTCCATGTCCTTCTACACTGGTGCCGGAAACAGAAACTATTCAACTCGAAAAGACGCCTTCAAATCCAGCACCAGCGACTCCGTTCCCACCTACGTCGGTGCCGGAATCAGAGCCCTATCAAAATGAAGAAACAGCAAAGGCTTACCCAACTTCTGCTTCAACGACTCCGTGTCCAAAGTTTACGCTGGTACCTGAAACCAAAGAAACCGCAGAGATGTACTCATCGGCACCAATAACTCCATACCCGGCTATTCCGGCGCCAGTGTCCGAGTCTCTTCAATATGAAGAAACGACAAAGACGTACCCAACTTCTGCTCCAACAACTCCATGTCCAAAGCTCACGCTGGTACCTGAAACCAGGGAGATCTACTCATCACCTATTCTAACGACTCCGTGCCCAAAGTTTACGCTGGTACCTGAAACCAAAGAAACCACTGATATCTACTCATCATCTGCTCCAACGGCTCCATATCCGTCCACTCCGGCACTGGAAACAGAGATTTTTCAACATGAAAAGACGACGAAGGATTCTTCAACTCCTGCACCAATGAATCCGTGCCCGAATTTCACGTTGGTACCTGAAACGGAGGATTTCGAAGAAACGGCTAAGGTCTATTCATCATCACCTGGACCAACAACCTCCACTCCGATGCCTGAAACAGAGACTTTCCAACGTGAAGAAACGGAAAAGGTCTACTATTCACCTACACCAATAACTCCATTGCCAGCACCGGAGTCGGAGCCTTTTCAAAATGAAGAAGCGACAAAGTTGTACCCAACTTCTGCACTGACAACCCCGTGCCCTGAAATATCGGAGACAACACCGTACACCCAAGACAAAGGCTCTTTAGAAGCATACACACCTGCTGACACTGATGCGTCCCGACCTTCTTCAACAGAGGATGAAATGACTGTGATGGATACCCCGTGTCCCGTAGGCAGTCAGGAGCAGGTCAAGCCAGATGTAAAAACCAATGATGCCGAATTTACCACTAAGGAAGAGGAATCGACCCCTGCAACTGACCTTGCAACGAACGGAATAACCACCACCTACGACGAGAGCGACAAAATCTCACAGACACGCAGCCTCCGATTAAACTAATTCAGGTAGTTTGTATGTAAGAAGTTTGCATTAATAATTCAACGCATGTACTTTGATATGACATTTTGGGATTTTTACAGCAAATCACATCTAAGGTGCTTAACAAACTAGGCGCACGTAGTCTTAGTCACATTTTCTCTCTTCCTTCTCAACTTCGTGATTTTAAACAAGCTAATTCTACCTTGCTGATCCATGCGCTTACACTGTAGAATATCTTCGCAGAAGGCGAGGAAATCGGTCAAAGCTTCGTCCTCTCCCCTCGCTTCGTGTGCCAGGTACGTGACCGTCTCCAGGTCGCTAAATCGATCAATACTACGCGCCAAGTTCCTCCAACTTTCCTTTCCATAAAGGGGATTAATACAGTCCGACACAAGAATGTAGCGGTAGCTAGTGCATGGTAAAGTCAAGTCAGAGCCCCAAACAAACTCAGCCACTTGTAGTCGCGCTCGTTCACTCGTAGACGCTGCATTCATCTCAGCATTGCGACACAGCAAATATAATGCCTCTTTTTGATCTGTAAGAAGTACGCTGGCCCCAAGTGCGGCCGCCACAATGCCCACCAGACCGCATCCGCTTCCCAATTCCAGCACCGTTTGGCCGGCGCTGACGTCAAAAGTCACGGGCGACTCTGACGAGAAGCGCACGAGGCACTCAGCTAGAAAACGGCTGCTTTCCCACACACGCGATGCAGTCCATGCATCGGCGAATATCGGAGCCAGCTCAGCGGTGCGCAGTGTCTCGGACAGCGTGTAGCTGCGCTCGCCGACAGATAGCATGATGTGCGTCATTGGTGCAATACCTCGATTGAGTGACAATGTCGTCTCACCGAAACATGGCCGAAACAAAAGCCTGTCGATTCTATGTTTCACCACCCCATATTCAGAGTATGCCGTTGGGTAACAAATAGTACAGGTGCCTACACTGTACAGCCGGGTTACGGATCCGCGCTGGTTAAGTCGCAAGCGCCCCAGAGCTGAACACTAAGTGAGAAATCTTTCCGACCATGCTATTTTTGGTGTTTTTATCACGTGTTTTCTATCCTGAATACAAAGCGAAGATATATTATATTTTAAAAGTTCGTTCTAAAACCTTTCTAACAACCGACGACACGCAACAAGGCTTGTATCACCGAACTGTTGACCACGATTGCGCTCACGTCAGCTCAAGCATTGGACTGAATTTAAAATGGGATCACTTATTATTTGGGTTATGCTAAACGTGGCTTAGTACATCAGAAGGAGTTATAGTATGCACATATCGTCTCAGCCCTTGAGTAGTCAACTCTGGGCGCCACTCCCTCACATACAGACGTCACCTCCACTTTCGAAGGAACACCTGCCGGGTGATTTGAACCTACCGACTCTAACGACCGATCGATGAAATTTTTTTTACCAATCCATCGATCGAAAAAAACTAAAATGGCTGCAACGATTAACAACCGCCGTTGACTGACGCTCAGTATAGACCGACCCGGCTTTCACCAGTCTGATGCCCTAGTCGCGCCATGTGTTCGTAAGCCCAGTACAGCTCTCTCTTTCGCCTTCAGTTCCGAGTGCGAGCGCAGCAGCATCGGAATGCCGCGCCCGGAATACGCGCCCTTTATAACGTCGCCGCGTGGTGCGCCCGCTCCCAGCAGGCGTTCCTTCGGTGGATCACCCCCATCTACTGTATCTGCACTAAGCGCTGCGGCTTCCGGAACTTTCAATGCTGCGCTGAGCGTCGCTAAACTCAACTTGCACCGGCGTCGCCGGCATGCGCGCACAGAATTGAACACTAGCAGCACTCGAAGTGGACGTGTCCTACATGGAGGCAATAATCGACGTACACCGTATGTTGAACGTGAAGACGATGAAGAAGACGATCCCTTTGAGCCTCCGCAACAGGAACAGCAGCAGAGATATCTCGATCAGCCTCTAACCAAAAAGTCTGTTCACTCGCCCTCACCGTCGACATCTCCTGCACCATCTCCTTCCTCCCGTTCGGGAAGTTTCACGTCTAGGTTGGTGTCCTCGTCTTTATCGGCGCGATCTCTCTCCGCTCGGTCGTCGTCCGCTACGTCGCCTTCGAGTCTACGAGACGAAAGCTTGTCATCTATGGGCAGTGAGCTAACACAAAATCTGCCCGAGCTTTCCACAGAAAAAATCGAAGCGCTTGTGCAACTCATTGATAAATCTGTGGATGACGCGTACAACCTCAGTCTTGGCTTCGGTCGCGTGCGTTGGACGCCTACCAGAACGAAAGAAGGTGTGACTATCCATCGCGCAAGAAGTGGACCAGCCGACACGCTTATGGATGCTGCTGTAAGAGGGAGTTGTAACGTTAGCGCTACATTCAGAGAGATCAGTGACCTGCTGATCACAGAAACCACTGCCGACTTTGTAGATCACGAAAACACTGTAAATCCCAACGAATTTCTCGACGGACAGGTACTGTACACGCTTGTGCCGCGCACACCGACAGAACGTTTTGTATGTGTCAAGTGGCACTGCTTGCGTTCGCTTGCGCCTTCTGTTTCCAAACATCGTGAATACGTTTACGTGGAGCTTGTGGATTCATTTGAAGACGGCGATGGCCGCCGTATCGGCTACCGCTTAAGCAAAAGTGTAGATCTGGACATGCTGCCTCTTCGTGACACAAAACACCTTTTTGTACGCGCAAAGACATTGACACTACAAACGTGGAGTGAGCGAGCACCGGGTAGTTTGGAGAATTTGTTACCATGATGATTAACGATTTAGGCGAACGATTACCTTCGTGGCTTGTGCACAAAATGGTCGACATAGCAGCAATGCGCTCCGCTTGTGTACGAGATCACATCAACCAGTGCCGTCTCGATATGCTGGTGCACGCTGGACCCAGGGACATGATTCCTCTGAGCCGCCGCGTCTGTTGTGTGGTGTGCACGCGTAGTTTCTCTCTTGTGCGGAAGAAATACAACTGCGAGGCGTGTGGAGATGTCATCTGCAGCCAGTGTAGTGTGCACGAGCTTGTAACCGCGCACCAACGGCTAAGTGATTTTTCGGCTCCTGGAGGAAAGCGTAAGACGCGCATTTGTGTCAAGTGCAATTGCAAAATGCAGAGCCGAGAACTGCCCCGACGCGCATCATCTGCTCGGCCAAGCGAGACCTTTCGTGGCAGCTCGGAAGGCAGCAGTATCCGCAGTTCTATAGCATCTGACAGACCATCTTTGGCGCACCCTTCAATGCTACCAGGGAGGACTTCCGACGAGACTAGTCGCAGTTTTCTTGCAAACTCAACTACTTGTACAAGTTTGCAGAACTCTGTCGAAGACCGTAGCCGTGGCAGTGCAAATGGGCGCAAGCAGGTACTCAACATGTTCCAGTTCCGCGCAATGCCCTCTTCAATAAGCAAGAGTGAACGTGAACGTTTGTCAAAGGCATCGACATCGTCTTCGTCACCTGGGAATGAAGAAAACCGGCTGGACGAAGTGCTTGGTGATAGTACGCCTGTATCTGCACCTGTTGAGTGTCGCCTTGATAATGGTACCTACACTCAGCCGCCACCGCGAACTGAACGGGATTATAAAGCCGAGGCGGCAGAGCTTGCGGAGTACAGTGACTCGGACGAGGAAATTGGTGAAGATGACGCAGGTAACTTCCTTAACACGGAAGGTTCCCGACAGGACGCTGCTATTCGGCAATCTTTATCTCAAGCCACAATGATAACCCTGGATGTGGATGTACCAAATGTATGCAAAGTTGAAGTGGCTAGCTTTCTGACAGAAGAGGAAAATGCTAGTCTGGATACAGCATCAAACGATTCAGACTCGACAAGCTTTCTTACCGTGGATGAAAACTCCAAGATTGTGGAGAGTAGATCTTTCGATAGAAGATCAGAGGCTGGTGTCCCGATTCCAGTTCAGATAGAGGAACTCGTTCTAGAAGAAATGGTTCCAGAAAACTTGCATACGGTACCGCGCCGCAGCATCGATTTTAATGACGTGGTAACGGATGAGATTCAGATTGAAGAAATCCAACCTGCAAATATTGGAATTGTACCGCACCGAAGCTTGACAATGAACGGAAGGCCTGCGAACGACGTGCATCTAGAAAATAATGAAGTGGGTCCGCAGGAGTCAGGAGGACTTATTGTACAAGAGATCCGGCCTGACAATGCGGAAGTTGAAGTATCGATGGTTGTTCGAAAAGTGGCAAAAAAGGTTGTTGTTGGCTCTGGCAGACGACACAGTCGGCCTGTACATGCCCCGCCTCCGCCACCGGGAGTTGCTGAGATGCTCACGGACAGCATTGCAAGTGCTCGTAACAACAAGAAAAACGCAAACAGCTCTCGTGCAGCACCGCCTCCAGTCCCAGTGTCTGCACCGCCTTTGACGCCTGCACCACCTGCCCCACCAGCACCAGCTCCAGAACCAGAACACGAGGCTATCAAACTAGAAGACCTCCAGGTGCATCTAGATCGCATGAATCAGATCTCGGCAAGCCTGCGTGATCTTCGCAACGAAATGAAGGAAACAGTGCAGGCACCAGCTAGCAC
Source organism: Sclerospora graminicola (assembly GCA_001887855.2). Taxonomy (NCBI): domain Eukaryota; phylum Oomycota; class Peronosporomycetes; order Peronosporales; family Peronosporaceae; genus Sclerospora; species Sclerospora graminicola. The sequence continues at coordinate 6,137 of MIQA02007649.1, read as the reverse complement.
GCAGACAGCAATGGCCACACTCACAAGTTTTGAGACTAAGGCTAATGCTGAACGGGCAGCCAAAATTGCAGCCAACTTCATCAGTTTGTTGGACCGAAACGCGGCTCCTGCAGCTCGACGCGCCCAACAGTATCTGAAAAACGTAGGCGGGCCTCGCACAAGCCTGTTTAATTTGACTCTTGCGATGGGCGATGGCAGCTTCGTGGACTACCTTGTAGATTCGACGTTTGAGGACGTCGGTGAAAGCCCCGATGGTACGGGATCGGGATGGCAGACTGTGGTCTCTCAGACGACGGGTAAACAGTATTATTTCAACCAGAAGTGTGCGCTTGCGTCCTGGACTTTGCCAGGACCCGACATTTTCCAGGGAACACTTTACATGGTGCTTTAGATTTCTCTGGAGGCAAGCACTCGTCAAACGTATTATTTAGCATGCAAAAGAGAGATCCTGAGTCTAGTCATGTACTAAGTCCCAGGAAGGTGGAGCACAAGAATCAAAGACGTCCATAAATGGTCAACTAACTAATTAGTTCTTGCATAAGACAGCCATATACTTGACCGACATTAATTCCAATTTTCTAGGATAATTTTCAATACGGTATTGGTGATGCATACTTGGGGCCTAGGATGCGCCTGTATTCGTAGATGATGTAATGCTGGAGCGAGGAGTGGGTGGCTTTTTGTCCATAACAGAGGCTGCCAGGTTTGCAAAGCGCGACGAAAAGCTTGTGAGACCAGAGTTTGGAGTTGGTGGTTTGACCGAGGTCGGCAGGGGAGGTGGAAGCGACACAGAGGACGTGATGGAGGAGCGCTGGTTAGAAATCTCGGACGCTGTATCTGGAATGCTTCGATTGCGCGGCGATCCGGGACGAAAGACGGCAAAGCGAATGAGCTTCTCTTTGCGTGCAAGTTTGCCTAATAGTTGAGTAACCTGCTGCAGAGACATCAACGAAGCGTTCGTCTCGTTGATGCTCATGATGTACATACCAGAATACACGTCGCCGTGCAATTCAATTGGTCCTTTTTCACCACTTGGAAGGTTTGTAAAACCATGGACGACAGCGCACTCCTGAATTCCGCTATCCAGCAACACACCCAAGGGACCAGGAGGTACTCGAACTTCCACAATCTCTTCAATATCGTTATCACTCTCACTGTCGCTATCATTGTCAAAAAACGCAGCACCTTGAAGTGCTCCCTGCAGCATGGCGTCATATTCTTCAGGCAAAGTCGTTGGGATTGCAGAGTATTGGTAGTCAAATTTGCGGAGCTCTTCGTAGTACGGGTTCGAGCCGATGATTTTGTAGTCTGTTCCAGCCCAAAGATTCACTAGCTTTGCATCTCCTTTATCTTCATAGTAGAGTCCACGTAAACTGCTCGTGCGGATACTTGTCGAGGGCTCAAAAAAGACTACTGTGGCTTTGCGTCCCAAGTGCAAGATAACCTTGCCATTGAGACTTTCGGGCTCTACAGTAGTTGAAAGTAAACAAACACTTTAGCAATCATATCATATAGCTATGAAATTACCAGACCTTTCATGGGCGCCACGCAGCCTTGAGACCGCAATAGTTCAATGATCTGTAAGTGACCCCTCCAGATAGCCAGATCCAGCGCCGTGTAGCCATCCTAGTCATTTATAGAAATATTATCTGAATTAAACTTGCACTGACATCTGAATATTGCTACCCTACGTACGTCAGTAAGAGCAAGCACGTCAGCCCCGTACTGAAGCAGCATCATGGTGATCTGCGTATTGCCGACAAGGCAGGCGCAATGCAGCATGGAGAAACCACCACTCTCTGTAAGCGCTTCAACATCTGCCTTACCAATTTTGAGCGTCAGGTAGCGCCTTGCTTTCTCTACGCTTCCTTCCAGGATAGCTTCGCGCAGATACTGGTTGCTTTTGCCTTGCAAGAGATTCATCTTTACTGTAGAAACAGGCATACATACCGTATTAAAAAGCGAACCTACCCCTACTGTAAGTGTCTGATTTGTGAACCTTTGTTGACAATAAATTCTTGCAATTCCTATAGAGCCCGCGACGGATCTGAACTACCCAGTGAGCGAATGTTGAATTTGCATCTTTTTGATGAACATGAAAATGGATGAAATTTGTGCGAGACCGTCATAGTGCTTATTTTGTCAGTCTTATATAGGTTAAGATAATTCGACAGGACAACTTTTAATACTATAAAATATATATCACTTTTTACTTTTACGCCTAAAAAACACCTCGGATAGGAGTCAGCGCCGTCGTACTAACAGACGACTGGCACTGCACTCCCGGGGAACCTCACCTAACTAAGTGAACACTAGCACGTTTGCATTTGAAGTGACTTACGTTTTACTGTGGATTAATTACTTTTCGTACCTGGCGATTTGGTGTTTGGCTTCTAGCAGGTCCAAGCATTTACGTTACGTTTTCTTGCGCAGGTTTACGCTTTTTCAGTGGAATCTCGTATTTTGCAACCGGTTATGAGCCCAAATTCTTAACGGGTCTCTTAAGTTTGATTATAACTACTGTTTCAAGTTAATTAATTTGGTAGAAGTCCCCTTGCCAGAAGGGTAATTGTGTCTGGGTTTATTGTGACTGGAATTTTTAAAAATTGACTCTCGGTTGTACTTCACGGCAACTATGGCTAGTGATGGACAAAGTAGAATGGCGGAAGCACTCACTGCAGTGATGGAGTGCATACAGAAGTTGGAAAACAAGGTTGACAAGCGTATGGATAAGTTTGAAAATGAACAAGCTCGTGCCAAAGATCTGGGGCAGTTTAACTCTTCGAACGAGTTTAGAGACAGCCTCAGGAATCATGGACCTTTTGGCGGTGCATGACTATCGATGATCTCAAATGATGGAATTGGGCAAGGCGTGCCTGGGAACAATGCCATGGGGCAAGCAGGCGAGATGCCTGGCGGAAATGTAAACGTGCCACAAGCTGGTGTGCCTTTTGGGGTGAAGTTAACCAAGCTTACGATTCAGAACTTCACGGGAGTGGAGGTCTACAAGGGTCTAGGAGCAGGGTTTAAGCAGTGGGCTTACCTGTTCCTAGAAGCCCTGGAAGTGGCTCAATTAACTTCCGGTTTCCAGTGGAATGAGCGCCTGAAAGTAAACAAATTGGGGGAACATCTTGAGGGCATGGCCCTAAGATATTTCCAGACAAATATCGGTGCTTGGTGGGCGGTATCTCCGTCGTTGGTGACTGTCTTGGAGCATATGAATAATGCATTCAAAGTGCATATTTCTCATCATCAAGCATCTGTAATGTTCGCAGCAGAAAAGGACCCTAAACGGTCCTGGACTGAGCATCTGCTTAATCTGGTAGCTCTGACGCGTGAGAGAGAGCTACCAGATAAATTGATCGTGGAAAATATCGTAAAGTTTGCAGCACCAAATTTGAAGGTCGCACTCATGGTCAGATATAATCCCATGAGGCAAGACCACGTGCAACACGCTCAAGAATTGGTGGCATGGGCCCAAGAACTTGAGGACGACGAGCGGAAGACAAGACGTCAACCAAGAATTGTTGCGAATGCTGTAAACAACGTGAGATCTGAAAGGGTTTGCTATGGATGCGGCGAAACGGGGCATATTCATCGGAATTGCCCCAGACCGCAAAGAAAATATGACCCTAAGAAGACAAGCAAGAAGGGACGTTCAGACACATTGTCTGAGCGTCGCTTCGTGCTAGCTACGACTGAAAATCCAAGTGGAAATTTTGGAATGTTTTTTCAGGGAAAAAATCCCTGAAAAAACAAACGACGAATTCTGGATCCTGGATAGTGGTGCGAGCCGACACTTAATCGGTGACCCAGGCCTTCTGGAGGATGCAAGGGAGTGCGGTAGTGAAGATGCACTGACACTCCCCGACGGTGGGAGCTTAACTGTCACGCAAGTCGGAAAGGTGACGGTGAAAAGTGACGAGTGGCCTAGCACAGAAATTGTGTTAAGCGAGGTCTACTATGCACCTAAATTGGCCAAGAATTTGATATCGTTGGGCTGTCTGAAACAAAAAGGGTGTCACATAGATGACAAGGATGATGGCATGGAGATAAGGCTTGGAAATAATTTTTCGTGTGGAACTTTGTGGCTCAATTTTCGTGGCGAAGGTGCACTCAAGCACTGGGAACGCTTTTCGAAAGGAGTTTACCGATGTGGTAATGAGCGTGCAAAATGAAGAAGCCGAAAACGATGTGCAGGAAGGAAGTCTATACCATTTCCATGCTCGTCTAGATCATCTTGCCTATGACACGATTGAGCGTATGGCCAAAGACCCACGGTCAGGAATTGCCCTAACTGACCACAAAAGACAAAACTGTCTGACATGCGCCGAGGGAAAAGGGTCTCGGTCGAAGCAACCGAAGCGGGACTCAGGCGAAAACGCGCCAATTGATCGAATCGGTGGAGTTATCTGCAGCGATCTAAAAGGTCCGATAACTCCACGCGACAGCAGAGGAAATTGTTTCTTAGTGGTCTTTGTCGACCATTTCTCAAATTATGTGCGCGTATTTGCCGCCCCTACGAAGGACAGGGCGGCGAAAATGTTCGAACATTTTCTTGTGTGGTTCGAAGGAGAATTTCACTGCAGAATTCACGTACTGCGTACTGATGGTGGCGGTGAGCTTAAAACGCTGGACTTATTCTGCAAAAGGACGGGAGTACGAAGGCAGGTGACCGAAGCTGCAACACCAGCCTCAAACGGGAAGGCTGAGCGAATGAACCGGACCATTTTCAACATGGTCCGGTGCATGATTTTTGGGTCGGGCGTGCCGTTAATGTATTTGACGGAAGCGGCTGAGTATGCAACGTACATACTCAACCGCAGTCCGACCAGGGCTAACCCAGGCAGGGCACCACCTATACAAGTCCTAACCAAGAAACAAGTGAATGTCAGTGACATTGTGGTTTTTGGATCCCCATGTATGGTTTGGAGGGATCCAAAAAATAAATCACTTGGTAAACATGCAGAGCGTGTCCTTATTCTCGGGAAAAATGACCAAACGAAGGGGTACAAGGTTCTCTTGCTGAAAGATCGGGTGGTAACGACCACCCGACACGTAACAAACATTGAGACTCTCGATGAGAAGTCGAACAGCCAGATTGCAAGGAATTTGGAAAAGGATGACAATGCAAATGGTGAAGTGAATGAAGGTCAAGCAGCAGAGTCGATTGCAGCCAAGCCGTCAGCCAAAAAGAAAAAGGGGGACGCTCAGCAGCGTGAAAACAAGCCTAAAGCCCGGAAATCGGCTAGGAGCGTGAAGAAAACTGCAAAGGCCGCTGCTGCGGAACAAGAAAAAAGGTTGAAAAGCCTCAAGAAGTCAAAAAAAAGGAATTGCCACTGGAAGGAGTTTCGGAGCGTGCATCGACTCAAGATGTAATTCGAACAGAAACTGGAAGCGCTACCGCGGCGCCGGAAGAAAATGTATTGTTCGCTTTCGCTGTTACGAGCACGAAAGATGCAACGAATGGAAATTTCGCAGCCATACCCGTCCCAAAGACTTTTCAGGAGGCGCATGCCTCGAAGCAGTCTGAAAAGCGGGCGGAGGCAGAACGGGCAGAGCTACAGGCACTGACCGATCTTGGAACGTGGAGTTTGATAAAAAGGGTGGAGGGGAAACCCTCTACCAACGAAATGGGTCTATAAGACGAAACTTAAGTCTGATGGGACAGTGGAGCGCTACAAGGCTCGATTGGTTGCGCGAGGCGATAAACAAGTGCTTGGTGAGGATTATTTGTTCACCTTCTCGACGGTGATGGAATTGAATAACATGAAGGTAATACTTATCATGTCACTGGTGTGGAAGGGACACGGGGATGTACCAAGTGCATATCCCAAAGCAGGCACCGAAACTGGGTATGAGATACATTTACGAATTCCTCACGGAATGGAAGTTTCAGAAGAAAATTTAAAAGTTTTCGGAGTGGAGACACAGAAAGACTTGGTGTTAAAATTGAAGAAGAACCTATACGGCCTAAAGCAGGCTGGTAGGCTTTGGTATGAACACTTGCGAGAAACTATGGTTAAGCTTGGTTTTGTGCAGTGTTTGACCGACACGTGCATTTTTATACGTGTCTCTGATGATGGTTAAACACTGGTGGGTGTGTATGTTGACGATTTACTCGTCACGGCGACCTG